>JAQIXP010001952.1:0-16498 GCA_034700285.1 Proteroiulus fuscus | reverse complement strand
ATTTCGAAAAAATTCTTTCACATTGTACTAGATATTATAATTCTCTACATTTTGGTATTTTTTGCTTTCTTTCTACTGCCTTTAGTTTAAAAAATAGTTAAGAAATTCAATCTCTATGCCATAGATCCCGTGAAAAAAGTCCACTTTTTTCTGAAGAACACATTTGAGGTTAATCTTCCCCCTAGCTTGTCTTATTCCTAGATTCCTTGTAGTGTGTAGTGTGACAGTTAAACTAACCTTCCGAAGATGAAATTTGTTTGGCTCATTCATAATCGACCCGTTATGACTGACCGACCTGAGTTTAAATATTAGTAAACCTGAGCGCACTTTCAAGTAAATTCTTCTTATTTTCACGGAATTCGTTAAAAAGGTATCCATTAATTACAGGCACGATTTATACGGTGTAATGTTCTGTGGCTTCTGGACCCACCTGGAATCAAATTTATTAGTTTGGGTAGACACATACTGCGTCCATCAGGTGGCCGTGTGCTTAGGCTTTAGAAACCACCATTTCATAATGATTTTTCTAAATATTAAATTAAATAAAATTATGTTGTAAAGCCCGTACACAAAACAGGCATTGCGTTGCAATTAAATAAGCTAAATTAAGGCGTTTTTCTCAGTTTTGGCGATTTCCATCCGATTAGGAGGGGGGGGGAAGTTGAGGGTTTGATCCCCCTTCCTGTATCTGCCTATAACCATACACGTAGCATGTAGCGGGTATTGTTCCTTCGGAAATTCTGCTCTCCATTGTTTTGTTTTTTCGGGGCGAAGCCTTGGTGCTCCAGAATGCTTCATGATGCACTCCAGAGGATTTTTTGAAAGCAATTTGTACTTTGATTAGTGCTTCAGAGCAAGTCCAAAGGATATTTGAAAGCTCAGCTTTTGCACTGTCTAAGGGTGCGTTTATGTAAGCAGCTGAGAGCGGGAAAGCTGCTTACATGTGATATACAGTAAGCCTACTCTTTCTCACCAAAACTTTGCAAAATGTGTGTTCAACTGTGTTGTCAGGTTTTAGGGATACTGGGATATTTCTATGAAAATTTGTAGAGCTTTGCAGCTTTTTGACTGAAAACCCTTATAGTTTAGTCGTGCCTGCCTTCTGTCCTCACTTTCCATGTCTCCACAATAACTCTTAAATGCCTGTATTGACCTTAACAGAAATTGGGCTATACGGTCATGTGCCATCTCTGGGCCCAAAGTGAGCTCCAGTTCGTTAATGGACGTTGTAGGGGAGGGAGAGGACTAATAATATAAAGAATAATGCATGTCAAGCTCACTCTTCTACAGCATTTGCGTGGAGCACAGTTGCACAATGCTTGAGCGTTTTTTATTATTCTAGATACTAATTGTCCCTAAAATTGTCGCAATATCATTCAAATATGTCAGCAAAAATTAGCAAAGTCCACTGGGATAGTACCGGTATAGGTATAACATGTAGTGAATAAACAGTGACTTTAGAAGATATTATATTTCCACGGATGCAAGTTTTTCACAAAATATAGGTATACATGTAGTAAATGTATAGATAGGCCTATGTCACATTTTGAATGATTTGAAAATTAAAAAATGTCGTCCACATTTAAACATTGTCAAAACTAACTTTAACAATACATGTAGTGACATGTAGTACAATACCGTCTTACAGTTAGATGAGCTAGGCTTAATTTTAAATGGTTGGGCATTTAAAGAATGCCTTTATAATATTCATTATTCTGTACATGTAGGCTACTGTACCTATGTCATTCGTTAGGAGAACATGTTTTGAGTCTTATCTGGGATAAGAAAACTGACACTTTAAATGTGACTAATTAATGGCGAGTGCTGATTTCAAAAGTGCAATTAGAACCTATTCCATAGGGAGTGGAGGTTAGGCCTACTGGCTCCATTTTTATGCCATCGGTACTGATGAAATGAAACAAACAACAACAATTCAGACCACCAACATTTTAAATCTATACAAACATTAAGTATAATACAAATTTAACTTGTATACTGAAATGCTAGCTAGGAAACAGGAAAACAAGAATAAAAACAGAAACATTACTTTTAAAAGAGTTTGTTTTACACAATATCACAGTCACAGAGAAATAGACTTGATAAACCTTCAAAACACTTTCCAGCTTGTGGGATCACACTAAATTATCAGAATGAGAAACACCCAGCCAAAATAAATTTTCTGCTTTGGGGAATAATTAGATGATACAACTGCTGCAAAGCTTAGCTCGAAAACTGCTAAGGTTAGGCTAGGGGATGCATGGTCGTAAGTAAAAGCCTACGTTTTATTATATTAGGCTGCCTTATCCCCATTAAGCTCATAAAATAAAATAGGCTTTGATCCAAAATAAACATTCTTAAATCTTAAGTAACAATCACCAAATTTCAGATAAATAAAAAATATCGTGGTCCCATTTTGAAAATATGTAAAACAGATGTTTTTCTCAGAAGAACATCTCATAAAAATAGGGATTCACTCAAACTCGCAAAAACATGTAATATACACAAACTAGTTACCGTTGTTCAATCAACGACAACTGTTCAAACAACTCAATTAACTGAAGACCAAGCTAGCCTTAACTGTAGTAAATAACTATTAATACCAAACTTATAAAATACAATTTAATGCACAGTTTTGAGTGGCTTTCATTAATAGTAGTATTAGAAAAGCAGTAAGGCATGGTTAGGCAAAAAACATTTTGCACACTTTCTTGTATACAAATTATGATTTTCTGAAATTAACGGGCCAGGCGATCTTTGCATCAATCCGCTTGTATGCAAAGGCACATTCCATGCCAGCACTGACCAACTCCATCTTGACCATCCAAGGGCAGGCCGTATCAACGAGTGGGATCTCTAAATTAGTAACAAGTAATTAGCTTATAAGCTATTACTCAACATTAAAGCAAATAGGTAGAAACGGAGATCATATTACCCACCTTCACCATTCATTAATTTATAGAGTGCATAATCTTGAGGGTTTGTGACACTTAATCGATGTGCAACCATTTTACCTGAAAGAAAATCTGAACTGTAAATGTGCCGTTGTGCGTGCCATATTTTATACTCGGGCTGGAGCGTGATTTTTATCCTATATTTCCTGAATGTTTGAGCATGTACCCATTTCTTCCTATAATTTTTATAAAATCCTACAATTTCCTATACTTTCAAAACTTTACCTGAAATACATGTCTAAAAGAAGGAAAAAATATCAAATATACCGATATCATGCATGCATGTTCCTGGGAAAATGCTTAGATTCCTATATTTCTACTGGTACCAGAAGGTATTTTTTCTATATTCTTAAAAAGTTGCAGTGGACTTATATTTTGAATGTCAAATCCTGTATCATTTTCTAACAAATTGCCCAGATTCATCATTCTCAAAAGAGTAGGCCAAAATATGTACATATTAAACAACTGCATGCACGCAAATGGTTTGACACACACCTTAAATTAGAATAAATTAGGTAAGGCACTTACAAATATCCTTTGCAGTCATGTTTGGCCGGACCGGAACGGTTTTGGAAATGATGTTACCATTCTGTTCGTTGGGAATTAAAACTTTCATGAAGCCATCCAATTCGCTTAAGCACAAAGCCACCTAAAATGGGAATTTAGTCAAGAGCTGGATTCATGCCTTTTAAAGGGAAGTCGGGCTTCATGACACGTCGTTTTTAAATGGAAATCATTTATGTGATGAAAATTTAACATGAATAACAGAGATCAGAATAAAGATCATGATTTCATGAAAAATATTGACCAGCGAGGACATCTATTGTTGCAGCTAAAAGCGCCACAAAGCGTACATAGTTACTAAAAATCTCATAAGATTTCCGCTATAATTTCGGTATTAAAATGCCTGAACCTATGATTATTAGGTATTGCACGATTAATCTTTATGCCTGTATGTTCCAAAATTCATCACATTTGCAATAATTTCTCCCAAATAATGTCACGACTGGTAACTTTAAGTCCAATATTGTTATTCTTATCAACATTTGGTTCTGATAGCATTTAAAAAGCACTTGTCATGTAGTCTGACTCCTCCTTTAATTTTGATTCGGGAAGGGATTTACCTACCTTTTGCCCGCTAGCATCCGATCGCTTCGGCCACGTTCCATCGGCGTGACATTTTTGCAAATGTTTCAAGACATGCACCGCACTGCTGAGGGTCGTCAGATAATAACCACCTTCACCAGACAAGAGTGAAGGATGCAAGAGCCCCCACATGTATTCTGCCTCCACCTCTGCCGCAATTAAGCCACAGTGGACCAAGGCATACGTGAGCATTGGCAGGAAATCTGCAATTTAAGTAAAATGAATTCTTACAAGCATTAAAATTTCCATGCTAAGATTTCATTTTGTGCGAATGCAGAACTGACCATCAGCGCCTAAAGAGTGATGCACACCGCCTCTATCTTGCAAAATCTAATGACAAATAATTATTTTACATTGCCCATTTCAAAACTGTACTCGCTTACATCTGAGACAAAAATGATAAAAAATGTCCTTACGGACTGATATATGATGGAAATGGATGCCAGCAAGTTTTCCAATTTCTTCAAGGGTGAATATGCTTTTTGTAATTTGCCAAGATAATGCTTTATCATTTCCATGGTGTGACCTTGGGGTGGGGTCAAATCTGGCTTAATTCCCAGCTGTTCTGGTGTTCTGGTTCTGGCGAATTTGATGCTATCGGACAGCATGTTAACAGCTCCGCTAAGGGTGTATTCTTTCACAAACAAGTGGCAGATGTGCTGTTTTAATGGCCGCACAACGATTTTGTGCAATACACCTTCCAAGATGGTATCCAGATTAAGAAATTCGTTGGGTTTTAGCTGTATTAAATATGAATTTTCAAATAATGAAAAGAGTAGGGAAATCGAAATTAGCTGTACATTAAAATGGGCTTACTTTTCCTCTTTCTTCCTGAACCAAATTGCTGAATTCTCCTTCTCCACTGTTGACTAAGAAGTTGGCCATGCCACTCATAAATTGACGAATCTGCATATTATATAAATAGTTTTGAGTATAGGCCTACGTATTGGCGTTAATGTTTTTGCAAAAATTGAACCACATACATTGCGCATCACCACGTGGGGATTTGTTTCGCGACTCTCTAATGTGCACGTGATGAAATTTTCGATGTGCTGTCCAAATATTGATTTCTTCTTATCTTCTTTGTCTTTTTCATCTTGAGCCATTCTACGGGGAAAGTTTGATAACTGTTTTAGGCTAATATGGACAGTATATAATCACTGAAGAGGTTTTGCTGTCACTGTGTAAACTTGTGATGTATTCTGCGAGAAATATTTAGTTATGGCACCTAACATTTCAAAATAACAACTTACTTAAATACATAGTCCCGAATTGGTTTTCCCAAATGACGATCCTTGCGGCGAAGTGAAAGTAGACAGGGAAGAGCTGAGGAAAAATAAGGTGAGTCAGGCAATGTCACCATTGTTTGGAGATTAGGCTTGTGAGACAATTAGAAAATTGGTGGTATCTTCACAATTTTTTGCAGACTTATTCATTAGATGATTAGATAGTAACTAAGTATGTTACTGCAAGTATGTTAATATATATTCTCAATCTAAAGTTAATGGGCAGTCCATTAAAAAATGAAAAAAAATATATATATATGTTATAGTTTACTTGTTTTAAGGAAGAAATCAAAAATTCGTTTTTGAAAAAAAAATGCTAAATAAACAAATGAAAAAAAATAAATAGTGGAAAAAAATTCAGGTGTGACATTGCATGATATCATTTTAATGTAAGCATGGAAGAATATTCTTTCAAAAGCGAATTTTGACTTTTTTCCTTTCAACAACTACATTATAGCATACATTTTTTCATTTTTTACTGGACTTTTAATCATCATGCTGTTTGGATTATGGCTTATTTTTAAAGCTAAGATTAACAGCAATATTATGTAGTGATCTATCAGTAATACAAATTTATCAGAATGAACTTGATTTTACCTGGTATTTTTTGAAAGTATTCCTCGCTATCAGCAAAATTTGCAGCAAAGAGATCATCATTATCATTAGTTAGAGTGGACACTGATCTTGATTCGTCATCCATGATTGAAGGCCCACCGCCATTTGTGTTGCTGTGATCTACCATCTCAACTTTCTTGCTTTCCAAGACATTGTTCAGATCATTTTTCTTGAAAATGTTGGTTTCCTGGTTTGACCTAGCTACTTGTTGATTATTTCCTTGCGTGACGGTGCGCCGACCCTTGGAATCAGCTGCTTCAAGCAGCAATCTTTCCCAACGTGAGCTATCCCAGGGCTCGGAAAATTCAGTGGCGCTACTGCCAGCCTCCGAAGGAACGTTTCGTTGTTTTATATTATCACCAAGAGGGCGAGCAAGTTTGTGCCTTTCAGACCGAATAACAATAGACTCTCCGTTCAGGGAAGTTTTTGAGGGAGATTCAAAGGAGTATCCTTGATGGTGACCATTACTGGGCACGAAAGTTCTGCCACTAGGGAAGACTTTGGCTCCTCTACCATTCTGTCCCTTGTTTTCCTCGTCATCACTGTCTAGGTTATCGTAGGCAGAAACTCTCAATAAATTACTCGTCGTCAGTGGCTTGATTTCTGGAACCCTTAACTGAGGAGACGCTTGAGTGAGAAGTTCCTCCACAGTAACAACAACATTAGATGTGTCTGCACTGCTGTTCAAGAAGCTGTTGGCAATGTAGGTGCCTGGAGGGCGGAAAAGAACTGGAAAACGGGACCCCTTTTGCCGCAACTGAACCAATCCTGCTTCCTCACTATCCGTCAGATTCTCTATTAAGAAATCATCCTCGGAAGACGAATCTGAATCGGAAGGTAGAGATCCACAGTGCCGCGAATACCACTCCCAAGAAGAATCGAGTCTCCAAGAACTTTCGTTGAAAGACTTTACAGGCTTCTTGGTCAAAGTTGTGGCGGCAGATGAAGACAAATCTGCCATAAGATCTTGAAGTCGAGGAGGAAAAGGAAGGTGTGGACTGTGTTTGGACTGCACACGTGGCAACGTACTTCGATCACTTTTTGTTGTTTTCACCGAACATGAATCACTGTCCTGAGCCCTGGAAAAGTCTAGCCCTCTTGCAGCCAAAAGCTGTGAGGACGAAGAACGGAATCCAACGTTTATGAAACCGCCACCGGGCTCTACAAGAATTCTTGTTTTGGAATGTAGATCTGTCAGGCTGGAGGACAATGGCTGCTTGACTCTAGCAGCTTGAAGATGGCGCGGCGGCTTTCTTGCGTCGTCACTCGATAACATGTGCGGTTCAGACAGCGAGCCGTGTGGGCCAGTCCGAAAATCGTCGCTTTGCATTTGAGTCCACAGGATATTGGGATCCGAATGTCTGTGCTCCGAAAGACGACTTTGGCTACGTTCGGGCGTTGTATGCCTAAATCCCGATTTCGGGTATTCTGAGTCAAAAACTGTTGCACAAATAGGGTTCTCCACTTGATATGTGGCATTCACTCGTGGGATTTTGGGCACTGGAACAATAAAGGATCCCAATTTACTTTTTACCCTTTGATTCTGGACGGTGACACTTTCCTTGAGTTCTTCGTTGCCGTTCTCGGAATTCGTTTGACTATTTCGAGCACGCACTTTTTCTTGATCGGTTTGGTTTGTGGTTAATATGGAGTATTCCCAGTTGTTGGTCAGAGGCGATGCACCTGGTATTCCGAATTCTTTTAATGCCTTAATCACTTGCAGTTCATCGCTACAGCTCAAGCCATTCTGATCTGCTTGCATCGTCTCGTCTACAATCGGCCTTTTAGCTGGCTTGGGCGCGGTTCTTGGTGCAACTTTCTTATCCTGATCGGGAACCGGACTTGGACTGCAAACCCAAATGTCCTCATAATCACTAATTTTATCATCCAAACTGCTACAGTGGTAGCCTGGCGGAGATTCGATGGACGGCGATGGGGACGGATTGTAATTGCAATTTGGCAGCCTTCCACTGCGGGTGAGCGAGGCAGTGGTGGAGGTCGTCAAAGTAGGTTCCGGCACCATTTCGGTCCCTTCCAATTGTGGCTCACTCGGCATTTCTACTTCAACAGGAAGAGTGGCCGTGCATTGGTTAACATGAAACGTCACCGTTGTAGTAACCGTGAAGTTTGCTGCCGTCGAAGCCATGTTGGCCGTGGGAGACGTCATATCTGCCGTAGCAGCATTAACTGTCACAATATCGGTGCCATTAGCTTGCGTCGGAGAGTTGCAGTACCACCGAGGCGGTGGAGTTGGGCGCTGGGAGGATCGCCGAAATGGCGAGGTCTCCGAGGAAGTTGGAGAATTGGCAGGCCTGGAGGATACCGATGCCAGGGAAGTGGAAGATGTGTGGTGTGAAGATGATGGCTTAGGGCTGCTTCGGGCTGGAAAATCGCTGCATGTTGGAGATGTCGGTGAGCCAAAAGTAGACAGAAGAGGTCTTGGAATGCTACTCGGGGAAGGGATAGTGAGCTTCGGAGATTTCCCTAGTGATGAGCGTTTATCAGCCGATGGTGACATCCAGAATTCTGAACAAAAATATTTACAAAAGCTTTGATTAGTCATGAGCTGGGGCATATCTAAAAAATACAAAGTGTGTAAGGGGCTCAAATTTGGTATGAAAATAAGTATAGCACATTAATCTTTAACTACAAATGCTCACTCAAAGAGTTACAAAGGTAAAGTATAGAGGGGGCATGTGGCCTTGAAAACTGAAGAAATGTTTCTGCCATCTTGAAGAACAAGCTTCCATAGACACCATGTTGAATTCCAGTCAAATGCTTTTTTGAAATGTTATTTTGGTGCTTGTTAAGTTGCACAACATAAATGATGGCAAGTTCCAAAAACCCATAATCTAATTTGATCTAGTTTCAATGAAATTTTTATCTAATGTTCAATGGAATGCCCTCTCTGTAGTTTATTACTTGAACCTCGTTGAGCACACCTCAAATTTCATTCTGAGATGGGCCCAAGGTCTGAGATTCTTGAAACTTTGACAGTGTTACTTATTACACCGATTTAGTAGGTGACTTACCTTGTCCTAAAAGCGCCAAAGATGACAACTGTTGCTTGCTGTTTGTATCCGCAATGACTTGGGGAAGAGTTAATTGTACGGGCAACTCGTCACTGGCAATTAAGACAAGAAGAAATTATTAAGAAATTCACTTTGAAAAATTTGTTAGGGAAGATACATGATTTTACTTCATCCACGTACCAGCACTGACAGTAATGGGCCACCAGCATGGGAATGGCAGTGAAATGATTGTCTGAACCTTCCAATCGCAGTTTTCCATCAATGACTTCAATCAAATAATGCTCAATGTAAGGTCCCTTGTCTGGGGGAAGGCGAACGGTAATTGCTTTGGTGTTCGGTTGACTCGACTGACGGATGATGAAATTCTGGAAAAAGATGAAAATATATTAAATATATCAGGATCTGCAATTTCTCTTCTTGTATTTTCATATAACTTGCAAAAGGGCGTGATTCAATAATTTTTGGTTGATAACTTACGCCCACTTCTTTCCCTTGTAACAAATGAATGGCTCCCGTTCGAAATATCCCAGGAAGGTACCATACTGAGTGTGTCAGGATCAATCTCTCTAGGATTGAAATTTCACAGGGAAGCCCATAGTCTGATGCAGTGTCCGATCCTGAGGCAGAGTTCCAAGATGCATTTTCGTTCGGGCTGACTTTTTTGCCCTCTAATGGCACATTGTTTTGATATCCGTCAAGGCCAGGAAGCTTATCGAATTCCTGAATTATATCGAAAGGAAATGCAGGTTACCATAACCACTTACTTAAATGCATATTCGAAGGATGGTGCTTCTAAAATGTTTAAATCGTAATGCATATAATGGCTTTTAATACAATTACACTCAGAATTCCCGATGTACCAAGCGACTCCATCCTTTTTGAATGCATTTTATTTTAAAGACAATGTATGTCGTCATTGAAAGTATCTGGCATGCAATTCCATCATCATTAATGTGTTAGCCTAGTTAAAATCCGTTGATAAGGAGAGTTCAAATATCACACAATATAGTTTTAAATAGGGGTTATCACATGACATCACCCTGCTTCCTAACGTTTATTTTTCATAGCTGAAGATTTTAGGCAATGTCAGTGGCAAATTTTTAATAATGAAAAAGGAATTTCTTAGAGAATATATGCTAAACAAAAGTGGTTGCAATATTTTTTCTTCCAGTTACCAGTAAATAGAAATTGTCTTTTCTTTATTAAAACTTAAAGAGTTGTTATAGTTATTAGAAAACATAGTCTACTTGATGTTGCATTATTAAAGTTCTGCAGAATGGCAGAACTCGTTTTAAACATTCTGCTAAATAATTAGAGAATTTGAAAACTTTTAATAATTGCTGAAAAACTTTTTAAGCGTTTCATACATTACAAAAGTGGAAAGGAGTGCTAAAAAGTTCAAAAGAAAGTGTTACGTGATATTTGAACTCGCCAATTACCCCCGAATCGATAGCGGAATCAAGAGCAATTTGCAATTTAATGCAGCTGAGGAAGTCTACTTATGCAATAATTAAACTTTTAGGAAAATATTTAGCGGATTAATGTAATACCTGGCCACCACCTTTGTCAGCCAACCCAGGCAACTTTATAGCGGAAGAGCTAAGAAGCAATACTCGAGTATGATTGGTCCTACCATCGGTATGGTTGGAGGAACCCAAACTCGGTGAATTCTTTTTGGCCCGCTTACCCTCGTTCGCCAGTCGCGAAACAGGGAGTTCAGATAAATCGCCTCGCCTGCAAACGAACAGAAACTTCATGAAATTTAATGACTAGAGCCTAAAAATATTGGTTTTCTAAGGAATCTATTAATATGCATTTCACTGGCTACCTTGGTAAAGTGCGCGGCCACTTTTGGTTTGATGAGTTGACTGAATTCGAGTTTCGGAAATGAGGAAGGCTTCGTAAAGGTTCATGGTTAATTGATCGGTCGGGCAGAGTTTGACATAGGTCACTTAACATACAATCCAAATCCTTAGCAATACTGTTCAGCAACTGGAATGAAAAACAAAAGACATTGGTTAGAAGACACTTGGAATTGTTTAGGCGCCCACTGCCATTAGTAAGTTGACTGTAGTTCTGACATGGTCACGACTTCTAACACCAGAACTGGTATTGATTTGAGCAACATGGGTTTTTGTTATCTCTTTTGGTCTCTTTTGTATCTTACAATGGCTAATTTTTGCCTGGATTTCAGCTATGGTTTTCAGTGAATGGCAAACAGTCATTGACTCGTGTTTCCAAATACAGATATTTTGAATAAACAAACAATAGAACGCTCCAATGTATTTGGCACGCACATCACACTCGTAGCTTTGACTTCTGCTTTGTGTATAAATATAAAAATATTTCGTTCTTGTACCCCGAACTGCAAATAATAGCAATTGTAGTGGTGACCATTTTTGCTTGTATTTGGCCTAAGTGCTGCAGAAGTGCAGTGAACGTGTATAATATATTAGTTATGTATGCATGGTTTTATGAATCTCCCTGAAAATCTGAGTTGCAACTGGTTATTCAAGCGCATACGAGTTTTAGCATTTCTGGTTTTGTGGAATTTAATCTTGATTAACAAAGGGAAATGAAAATGTAGCTTATGCCTGTGATAATTATGTTAGATTTGCGAGGGTACACAAAAGCTTTCATACGTGCAAATTTTATGAAAATTAAGAATTTTGCACGCGGGGCCAAGAGTAGAATTTCAAACTTCCACAGGCCCACCAACTGGGCCAAGGAAGAAATTATAAAAGCTGGCAACAGGCAATATTTCCTTGAAATAAGGCTGACCCTGGATTGACCATAAGTGGATAAAGTGGTCGTAAATTATTTTTGTTTAAAATCAGGGTTGTTACCCTTATTGTTATTGTAAAAAGTTTACCAGAAACTAGACATAAAAAAGTGCGTGCTAGCGATCATGATGTTGGGAAAAAACGTATTAGGATCATGATAATTTTTTTTTTACTAATACGAGCGTATAGACCTACTTTGTGATAACATATTTTCCCCTTGAAGTTAAACTATTGGAAAAGTAATGGCCACCTGACAATATGGCTTTCGGTCTATTCTATTTTATACAGAAAGCATGTATTAATAAATGTACACTTTTTCAGTTTCCAGCTCAGGATTTCTTGGGTTTTTTGATGAATGATGAAGGCCTAGATCCCTTCATACTTACTCTCATTTTTTTTTATTTTTTTTGCAAAAGCTAACTAAATGGCTCGGTTTCCTTTCAAAATTTGAAAACTGAATAGAATTTGAAATCAGCGAACAAAATAAGCCGGTTGTGCGTTGAAAGAAAGTATTTTATGTGGTGACTTTTTATCTGGATTTGATATCGTATATATAGTTGCTTTTTTTTTTTATTGGTATCGGATGCAACAACGCAATTTGTATATGGACGTGACTGGATCTCAGCCAGAATCTGGGTCTATAAAATGATCAAACCACCCTCACTCATGCATGAATGTACATTCACCACACACACACACACACACACATACACTTGATAAACTAATAATCATGCTGGCTGTCCTATATAGAGTGTAGGCCTATACCATGTTGAATGCTGTGGCATAGTGTCGAGATACAGAGGTTGATGCCTTGTTTATATATTCTAGCCTAGAAATTGGTCATTCCCTTTTTAAAAGTCTTTAAAGATGATAGGAACCATTAAATCAATCAGTGAAACCTATAATTTTATTTAAAACATTATGGGACAATATAGTAGGCCTAACTAAACCTATTGTTGTGATCTCGATTACAATATTAATTAATTCATCTTTATAACAAACGAAAAAGATATGCTATTTTTTTGGCGTAATTTCATTGAAAATGTTGATAGTCATTACCATAATCTGTATTTATATTAATATAGTGCGTGGATTTTATTAATGACATTAATTATACAATTCTAGCTCTTGCTTAAATAAACCACGCCTTTATAGGTGCATGCTGTGGTGCAGCCGAGGATGTAGAACCATAATATTATAGAGGAGTATGTATATGGCCTTAGCCCTGTTAAGTGAATAACAAAAAAGCATGCCATATTTCTAGTTTTGTCTTAAAAATTGATGTGCCCCACCCAACTCTGCATGGTAACATGACCGAAGTATAATATCCATAGTTTTGTTTGATGGGTGAGCCCTTGTTTGGGGGGGACGCCCATAGGTCCAACAAAGTCCCTCTGATTTAGAATGGTCAGGCATCAGATTTTCCTGTGTGTACTGGAATTATCTGGGCAATTAAAACAAAAAAATAGGAATTTTGAATGTGCATGGAAGTTTTTCATTATATGACAAAAGATCATTATTAGACTAATTTTTTTATCGGGGACTTTAAATATGGGAGGGGCTGGGGACGAGAGAGAGCAGGCAATTAAATTCCACGTTCATAATAAGGCTGAGAAATGTCCCATGACATTATAAGGAGTCACGTTTGGAAACTACTGCTTTACCTTAAAATGTTTTTTGATGGAAATTTAGCGCATTCGTAAAGGTGTGAAATATTTGAATGTATGCAGATATCTTATTTGGGAGTTATTTAATTATATATCAAGCAGTGATCTTGGCTGGGTTGGAGTTTTTTCTGTATTTCAGGTTAGTGGGACAATGTCATGCATGCATGCAAGTATACCCATGCAATTAAATTTCGACGGATTTTTAAATTTCATTTTGGTAAGTTTGGTGCCACCCATAGCTTATACGGAATGAAAAGATTTAGGAAATTTTTAAATATCCCAAATGAACTAAAATATTGCAATAGTGTAATTACAATATTTTTTAAATTAAAATGAGGAAAATGGCTACATAATATGGCAGTTGTTATTGCTTTTATTGTTATTTGCAAAAACGAGTGGCCTGTTACACTTTCATATCTGCAGCGCCTTTTGCTGAAACTTTTTTGAAAACTGACTTTGCAAGCGTACCGTATAGCCTGCAATCATATCTTGCAAATTTGTTGTTGTAAAAAATTATTGCTAAATTAAAAGAATTGCAATGCAATGAGTATAGGATTGCACTGATGGCTGTTGAAGGCAGCAATTAATACAACCATGATAATGCAAAATTAATTACAGTACAATGTACTTTGACAGGTGTATAGTCGTAATGCTGACAAGTGTTAATTTATTAGAAAGCAGCATAACACGCAATATTTCGCCTCTCTCTCTTTCTCTCATTAATATTTAATTCTGCATAATAATAATGCAGATTAAATAATTTAAATAATTTACATTGGTTTATATTTCTATATATGAGCTTCATGCATAATGAAAGTTTGATTCCAATAAAGGATTTAAGATTTTACAACTTAAGAAAAGCCGCTTTAGAATCATAAAGTTTAATGTTTTTTCGAAAATTTCCAAACTGTAGGTCTACCTTTTTTGCAAGGGTAGCCTATATTGGATGAATAGAAAACTCATTTATGGGCAACCACCTTAAGCCTGTTTATAGATATTTTAACAAGTTAAAATGATGAACCACAATTATTACGTAGCCTGTATACGTTTTAGTGATTGCTGACACATCCATGGACTATTATTTGAGGTGAGTGATCTTCACGCATGCATGCTTATTCACTCGGAATTTTCCCAAGCTTGCCAATAATGGTATTGTGTTATTTTCATAATATTACCTTATTCCTATTCATAAATAGCAGTTCATGAGTAATGAATGAGTTCAAATTCAAAATATTTGGATTAAAAACCAGGCTTATGATGCAATTATAATATTGTATTAGAAAATGTTCAAGTAAATCTCGACTAAATGTACATGTTGAGTCCCATTGAAACTTCATATCCCTCAATCTATCAGTCTAGTCACTATCGACCATTCCATCAAATTAATAGATCTAAAACGTGCTATTTCTTCTCCCCTAATAGTTAATTAGCACGGAAACCTTGTAAGGGGTTGTATGGAAAAAAATGAGAACTTTTCCTTCCTATTTATTTATCACAAGTTCAATAATAATGTGTGAGGGATTGCTAATGAGGTTGGGGTAGTTTCACTAAAAATACAAACTCGTATGTTTTCTGCTACATCCTATCATGACAAATTCAAACCACGTGGGACACAATCATCAAATGTTTTATTGCAATACAAGACAAATATTAGTCTTGATTCCGGTTTATCCCCCCCCCCCTTCCAACCTCGCCACCCCTCTGTATACGCTTACCAAAAGTAAACCTTGTTTTTTGTGACACCTTTGCAAACTTACATGCTATCATAGGCCTAGTTGACAAAAATATGTTTGTAAACAATGCTTGATATGTCATGAGCAAATCATATTATATAGCATTCTCCTGATAATGGGCTAAAAATGGACCATATTTACTTTTTCAATGCAATTCTTTGATCAGGGTTCATAGCAAAATGTGGGTGTTGATTTCCCCCAGTACCGTAACTTTTACTTTTATTTTAGGAATTCACTAAGGAATTTAAGATTTGTTTGTAAAATTATTGCAGTGAAATGTATCTAGTCAACTTATGTTGCAAAAAAATTCAGACCATGTAGTATTAGTTATAAGATATATTGTCCTGGAGAAATTTTTGTTCCAAAATGGAGCTCACTGCACGTGCATATTTTAGCAAAGCAAATGTGATTGGCTCGTGCTTTGAGCCTCATTTTGGAACGAAAATTTCTTTAGGAGGCTGGACAGAGCAGCTTCAATTAAAGTGATGCTCTATAAATCAAAACTGGGTGTCCCTATTTTTTCTTAAAAATAAAGCTAATTCTCTGACTTTCCAGGTTGACTATCAAATACGCCTTATGCAGTCTACATGCTTGTGTCGATTTTGTTATTTATTTGGTGCATGAGTGGTACGCAATTTCAAACGAACGAACGCCGGACAATTCCCTCGCCTTTTAACTCTTTGGCTAATAAATCTTTTATTCCCTCAATAACTCAATAATTTTGGATGCCTTTCCTCAACGCCCCGGATCTGTTACCATGAGTAGGTAAAAACTATGCCCAAGGAGAATGCAGCAGATTGCAATCTTATGTTCTCCTTGAAATGTAGAGAGAAGGATGCAAATGGGTTTTGGACTCTGGTTTAAATTGATGGCTTTTTAACACACCTGCCATTCCTGATTTTAATTATACATGCATACAAGGCCCTTAATTGAAGTTTTTTGCAAGCGTAATACTGCATCAGCGCAGCTAGAAATTTTCCAGGAAGGGGGGGGGGGGGGCGGCAACGCCAGATGTATGCACAGGTGATGTGGTATTTTGTTAGAAAAAGGTGCGTTTAAAGGGGGGCTGACTACTCCAGGGAGGGTTACCCCCCTCCCATCCTTCCCACGCCCATGTAAGACTGTAACCAATGTGATTAAATAGGCTGCTGAGAAATGAATAAAATATAAAACTATCATATATATGAAGAGGGCTATTTCTTCAGAACATTAGAAGGTTTGCGCAAATTTCGGATGACATTTTTTGCTCACGAAATTGAATGAAAAACGAAATACTACAAATCAT
>JAQIXP010001951.1:0-16501 GCA_034700285.1 Proteroiulus fuscus | reverse complement strand
CGCATTGCCAACCAAATCCAGGTATTCGGATCATTTTATTTATTGATAGATATTGTCAAATGTAATCGCAATTTCCAATTTATTTATAATTTTTCACGCTCTTTTTATTAAAACCAACTTGTTTCAAAGTGAGCAAGTAGGCCTATCTTTCGACTAGGCCTTTTTGCATGTCTACTGGTTGAGCACGTGAGTTGCACATGCAAAATTGAGCAAGTAACTAAGAAATATGCACGTGTAATTCTCGTGCTCAGTTGAATTCAGAACAAATGTGCAAATCTTGTGGGGGAACTTTCTACCGCCATGCGCCGCCTCTTGCAATGCGCCCAGTTCCTATATTCTAAGTTTTTGGAATAAGTCAAAGCATATATTATATTTGGTTACAATTATAATTAATTGCTACATATTCCATGCATTTATATAATTATTTCATAAAACGAAAACAATTTTTAGTTTTGCATGTGTGGAGATGCAACATTGTACATTTTTAATTGCTAACTTTATGGTAATCTAGTTCTCAAACAGTTTTTCTGTAAAAAAATATTAATAATAATAATGATAATCAAAAGCGAAATCTTGCATTGGATAACATATATATTATAAGGCACCATTATAATGTTATCCAATACATTTTTTCACGTTTTTCTAAAGATGCCAAGACCTCCAAATTTGGTGAATGCATCCTATTTTAATCCATGTGAAATCTGTGGTGAATCCTTAGGTGATTCTCAAACCATTAAGTGAAAGTAGGTCATTCGTAATTATACCCCTCCTTTTAAAACACTTTCCAATCTGCATGCTCGAAGAAAAAGAGGGGGTAAATACGAGTGCAAGGCCTATCGGTGACCACCTTTGACCCAGGGCTTTTGTCTGTGACACCATTGGCACGGGGATCGCTTGTTTATTTTTTTTTTCTGCTAAGGAACAAACAGTTGTCTCCAAAGCAAAAGCCCCAAGTTGTTCGTTGCCCTTTGGATGGCCGCCATGTTTTAAGAAATGAGGCCACCATAACCCCCTCCCCCCCCCCCCATCTTCCCCCCTCTTTATTTTACCCTCTGCTCCTGCTGTTGTGGCATGCATGCTTGCATGGGATCTTGCCAAGGGAAATGCCACCATCAAGTCACTGCCCTGTCATGGGATAAACAAGGAGGGGGTTATTAGTAGGGGTAATGCATTGCGGCGAAGAATTTGTTTGCTAGGGCTGAGGGTAAAAAGGCGCAAGGCTTAAAACTTTTTGCCCAAATTGCAGATGAAATATACACAGAGACAAGAGGGGGTAAATAGGCCTGTATTGCTGCTGACAACAAAATGAACGGAATTTTCTTAGGGGGTATTTGTATAGGGGTAAAGGGGGGAGGCTGGATCAGAAGACTTGTCACGTGACCAAATATGTTTCTTCTGCACTGTCTCAACCCTAAATAACTTAACTCGCTGGGCTTAGGCATTAATGACCAAATTTGGGCAAAGGTAAAAATGGCTTTTCTGAAAATGCGGCATTCTTGAATTAACGGGACGCCATTTTGTTTTTACTTATGGCTGACTTTGAGGACATTTCCCAAATATTAGGCTAGTAGGCCTATTTCGGAACCAAATTTTTTTGGGACTAAATTCATTCAATTCATTTTAAAAAAAATTTGCGTAAGCAAATGATTTTGTTTGTGAAAAGAAAGGTCAGTAGGTGGCGTGCTTGAATTCATTATAAAACTGCATTTTATAACTATAGATATAATCTTTAAAAAATACAGTATTCTTAAGCATATTCATTTCCAACAATATTATTGGACTGTTTCACAACAAATCAAGGTTAATACTGACCTGGAATGTCATGAAAAGTCAAGGAAAATAAATTTTGTCAGGGAAATTCATGTAAATCCAAAAATAACCATGCATGCAGAAAATTCAGGGAAATTGAATTAAATATTTTTATTCTAGGCCTATTATGGTATGCATTTAATGTCTTGATTTTACCACAATTTTCTAAAATTTGCTAGGATTTTAAATATCAGCATTCTAACTATATAGCTGCATGCAGCTATGGTTGTAATCTATATAATGTCAGGCAATGATTGAAGAGCTGAGATCAAAAACCACATGAGTCCACTTTTGCCGAAAATGAAATGTTTGCATAAATTTTTAGCTAAAGTGTTGTTCTAACCGCTAAATCAATGAGAAGTTGGGACATGATACAGGGCTGGGAGAGTGGATACAAATTAGGAAATTGGATACATTTTGATATGTTGGAAAGGCTATATACATTTGCATGGATACAAAACAACTCTTTTGTTGCTAAGTGGATACTTATGGATACAAATGTGGTATTCACCGGAAGTATTGTTTAATAATATGGCTTTTTTAAAAATGCAGTCTTAAATTAGTGGAATAGAGTTAAATTTATTAAAATTGTTTCTGCATTTTGCTTTGAACAGTTTGGAAAAAGGGATTCTTTTCTCATAGATAACTGAAATTTGGTTTGTAAGAAGTGGATACATTTGGATATACCAAACAGATTATTGATTGGATACATTTTAGTACAAAATAGTTTATTGAGTGCATTTTGGATTCAAATAAATATTTTTGTAGATACATGTTTGGATACAATTTTGGTTAGACCCACTCCCAGCCCTGCATGATATATAGGAAATACGTGCTCATTTTAACCACTGAAATTAAAAATGTCAGAATCGCTATATAATTATGTATACAAAGTTTTGAATATATATTAAGTATAAATTTTTGTATGTGCACATGCATGGTTAAGGTGGACTCAAAACAAGTATAGATTCTATTAGAGGGAACCGCAATGGAAAGGTGCATCCCAAATGGCAATTAAATTTCAATGTATACCTTAAAAATTAAGCTCAGAATTATAAAGTAATTAATTTTTATGCAATAAATCTCTATTTTCATTAAACGTATTTTTCTCAAAACAAGAAATCTGGACTCATGTGGTTTTTAATCTCAGCTCTTCAATTCAGTCCTGCTTCAATTGTTATTTTGGTCCGGGAAAGTCAGGGAAGCCCAAGCACTTATACAGTATACACATAATCCAGTATATGAACCCGGTAAATGACGTCAGAATTGATCTTGATACTTGTTTTCACGAATTTTACTTTGTTCGATGTTTTCTTCGACTTTGAGTTGTTGCCTGTCTGGCTTTTTCAATGAAAATTTTACCTTTATTTTTTAGGTCTACAGCATGGCGACAAGGCTGCAGCGTAAATGAAAGGCGACGGCGACTTATTTGGAGACGGCGTTTTGGAGGGCAGCTGGCACGACGATCGGCCGTCAGAGCGAAAGGGCGGTAAGTGACGTCACCTGCAATTTTTTTTAGTTATTTGGCAGCAGTTTAAAGAAATAGACTTTATAGTTTCCCGTCAAAGAGGACCTAAACAATTCAAGTATAATGGGAAAGGGGCATTAGGCAGGCTGCTTTGGGATCACGATTATGTATGCAAAAAAAATCTGGCAAGGGCCTTTTGGTGTCATTTAGCCCCTTGCTGTGCGCGCCTCTCTGCGACGTCATTGTGTCAGCACGCGCTCATTGTAACTGGACCCAAAGAAACGTCAATGCTTTCTATGGCGCTGGCGTCTGGGAACATCCCGCGAGGAGTATTGATCCGTTCAAAATTAATGGATGCTTTTTTTTTTCTTCCATATATATGTTCTGTTGTTGTGGTTTACATTGCTGCAGCGCGCCGCGTGCTTGCATAGCCACTTGTTGCATGCATGCAAAATAACTTCTTCCTTTTTCTCAGGACTTTGCATAAAGAGGGGTTGTTGTTGGGTAGGGCTATTTGCATGTTTAACAAACTACTGACGAAGGCAAGTTCAGAATTTTGCCAAACCGAATGGACTAGCAGGTTGTCTCGAACAATGCTATAGATTGTCATTGAGGAAGGAGGAACGTGGAGTTGAGGTCTACAAATGACGTCACTGATTATTAATGGAAGTTCCTTTATTATATGCATGTCCCGTGCATGTCATTTCAAAATGGCTATATATGTGGGCCTTCTTAAAGGAAAAGTCCCACTTTGAAAGAAGTGGGTTGTATAGGAAAATGAGCATGAAAAACTATATATAGGAAAGGCATGGACATTTCAATTTGATTTGAGCGCACCAATCAATAAATAAAATGTCCCAAATAGGCGCCATTTTACTGACAGTATGTAGTGCCCTCTACTGCATTAGCTCTCATGAAACACGTAGACACGCATGTCCTATAGAGGGCGCCATCGACTTTCAGTTTTTGTTGAAATCTAATGTAAAAATGGCGGTATTTAGCAAATGTAGAAATTTCTTCAATATGGAAACTTTGCTGCAATTATTTTTGTCACAGCCATTCATATCTATGTGAATATAACTTAAATATATATCACATGTTTAAAAGTGGGACTTTCCCTTTAATAAGTGGATTTTGCAGCCTACAAAGGAATATATAGGTCTAATTTTCCCTAAATTGAATATTCAAATATCATGCACTGTACATGTTATTGCGAATTCAGTTTCCTTTACATGCATCTATATAACTCTTTAGAAAACCACTACAATTAAATAACTCTTTTACAAATGACGTCATAATCATTAGGGGCCTACTACAAGTTTGAAGTTGCATGTATATAATACGTACTCAATTGGCTTGAAACATTAACCGTTTCTATATTTGTAAACTATATATATATATGGTTATTTTGTCTATGGAGCAAACAAGTTTTAAATTTCTTTATAGAATTGCAATGGTTTTAGGCCTAATTTCTCCCAAAATAACCCGCCCTCAATGATGTAATTTGTAATGTGTGAAGTTGCAACTTGTGACTTTCTTGGGGGTAATATGTGAAAAGGTTAGGGAGGGGTGAATAAAATGATCTAACATAGTATAATGTGTGCATGAGGGGGTAAATATAGAAAAAGCCCCTTTTCATGTAATGCCAGGACTGTGGTCTTCTTGTTCTTTGACCAGGTTCCGGCCGGCCATATATAGTAAACAAAGTAATAAAAGTTCTTGATTGTGGGGGTAAAAACAAATGTCCAGTTGGGTTTAGGGCACAGGGCAGGACATGTATATATTTTAGGAATGTATAGGTCTATATACATATATTTTATATTCTTTAAAAAATGGGGTAAATGCTTCCAAAGCATAGCTTGGAATGCCATTTATTATCATAGGAAAGTCATAGAAAATCATTGGTTTTTTATTTTTCAAAATTTGTGCAAACTTCTTTTTTTTATACCAACTGACCATGGTATGCATGAATAACTCTTAAGAAGTACATAAGCCTAAACACAATAAAGAAAAACACTTCTATCATGACTTTCAAAATGGATGTAGGGGGTAAAAGTCTGTTGGAAATGGAAAAGAGAGGGGTTAATGATGAGCAAAAAAAAAAAAGGTATACAACAACCTTGATTTTTGTGGGGTAAATGAAATTTGCCTTAGTCATACCCCTATTACCTGCATTCATTGCATGGATGAGGGTGCACAATGAGGTGAAAGGGTAGATTGAACAAGAACTTGTTACAGGCCTAACCACAACAAAAAAGTAAGAGGGGGTTAAAAATAGACTTGGAAATAGTTTCTTCTGCTTATTTTAGACGTAATAAGAAAATACAGCCATGCAATTCTTGAATAATACACCCCGGGACTACTTATTTTAGGGCATTTACCCACCCAAAGCTAATGTTGCATTATTGTATCTCTTCAAAAGAGGATTTGGAAATTTCTTTAAAAAAATTGTTTTTTCGGTTTGTTTTTATGCTTTTTCATGATCCATTAATAATCTCCAAAATATAATTATGCTGTTTGTGTCCTATAGGATAGCCTGAGATGTTTTCAAAATCATATTAAGCCAAAAAAAGGCTTTCACTGCTTGCTGTTTTAAAACTTAGCCATTAGCTGATGGCTCAATAGACGCGGCTGATGGCTACAAGCCTTGATTATAATACTTGATAATACAAATTTTAATTATTTAAATAGTTTCATAAATTAACAGCTGAAAGTTTTTGCCATTTTCCATCTCCAAAATATGCTGTTTGTGTCAGGATAGCCTTGAGCCGTTAGCCGTTTTCGAAATCGCAGCATAAGGGCTTTTGACTGCTTGTTGTTTCGAAAATGTGCCATCAACTGATGGCTCAGTGGTCGGCTGATGGCTACCAGCCTTGATTATAATGCTTGATAATATAAATTTAATTTTCATTAGCAATTTTCCAACTGCGTCGTCGGTCTCTATCAGCTGACGGCTGATGGCTACCCTGCAGCCTTGGTTTAGAATTCAAATAATTCAGGAATGTCTTTTGTACAAATAACATTTTAATTTTTCTCTTGCAAAGTTTGCATGAATAATGTTACCAGTTGAAGTTTAAACTTTGAAGGGTGCATATATATATATATGAAAGAATTTGATAAGTGAATTAAGAGCGGGGTCGGAGGTGAGGGTGTGTATGGGGTGAGTGGGGGATAATATTTACTCCCACCCATGCATCATCAAACAGTAACGAGGGGTTACTAAACCCCATGTGACACGTATACGAGCGCATGTCGGGGCGGAGGGATACATAACTTTATATAGCCCCCATTTTTGCAGTTCGTCAATCTTTTTAGGATATCACAAGTTGGAAATTTTCTCGGTATTTGTTATCATGCTACAACAACAACAACAACACTGTTTCATCACATCCCCCCTTGGTTTATAAGAGTCCCCCCCAGTTAATGTACTTTAGGCCTAGCTAGAATTTCAATTGGTGAACTTGTTACAACAGGACAGACATTGGACTTTGGTGGGTAAAAAAAATGGGGGTAGAGGGTGTTATTAGGACTAGGCCGCAGACACAGTCGCGAGGAACGAGGAAGAGTAGGGGTATGGAGGGAAAAGGGGGGGTGGGTTAAAAAAGAGGGGGAATTATTGAGGTCGAACAAGGCTTGTCTAGCGTTTAAATAATTAAGCCCCCAGGAAAACACAACAACTGCTTGTGTTTCAACTCTGTTCCACTGGCACCGCCCCTCTCGCCGTCTGTCATTAGCCCGAGCGCTGCCTGGCCGAGCGCCCATTGGTCGCCGAGCGGATGATGGGCACGAGAGGGGGCGGGGCGCGCACGTGGGGCTCTACAGGCTCCGTAGCCATTATTACTCATTGGATGAGATGCTGGGATATTTTGAAATGTAAAGGGAAATAAAAATCAAAATACAAATAATTTCAAATCGAAATTATATTCGATCGTGCAATTTTTTTTTTCTGTTTGTTTGTTTGGTGGTGTTGCAAAGTTGCATGGGCGAGGCTCAGGCTTGTGACTGTTAGTTTGTGCAAGGATTTTGGCTGCAGCCGGCGAGGGGTAGAACGGCTTGCTGCGCTCAGGTAAGATCCGAAATTTTTGCACATTAAAAGTTGTATTGGGAAAAAGTTTTGGGTGTATAGCTGCCATTTTTTTTTCCAATATAAAATATTAAATCAATTTTATATTTAAACAGTAATGAAAATATGAATTTTCAAGCTTTTTTTAAAAATAATTTCTTGTCTTAAATATAATACAAGAAGGTTTCAGATGTATTCTTGAATTATAACTTGGGTGTATTTTCGAATTTGTTTTTTTCATTGAGGAAAATAATATTGATAAATTTTTAGTTATAATACGTATACAGTGTACAGATTCCATTGCTCTAGTTATATGTTTCTGCAGCAAATATAGCTCGCAATTATAAGTGCAAGGTTTGATACCCTCGTTGGTATCGACCTCATAGGATCGATTATCATTTTTAGGGCTTAAAATATTAGCTATATATATATGGCTGTTTAAACCTATACTAACTTGTATTCATATATATACGTTATATATATTGATTCCAATTTGTGTATAATATTATTATAATAATGCGGGCCTTTTCTATATGTGTGTAGGCCTATGCCATTTATATATAAACATCGCATTCGCATTTACGTGGAAGGAAAGGGGCGTGTGTGAATTTCGCGTTTTGCTGCTTGCGTTGCATGAGGTCGAGGTTAAAATGCCGGCTGAAACATGTGCTCGCTCTCGCTGCATCACATCGCATGCGAAGGCGGATGTGCATACGCGTCGCCATTTTGAAATGGAGAATTTGCTAGACGCCATTTTTGATAGCGAATTAATTATAGCGTTTAATACGGTTCGTTTGATGAATTTCTGTATCAAAAAGTTGCTTATATATGACCCATAATTATATGCTAGAATGGTTAAGGATTTTAACTGCTTTGGAACAGAGCATGCGTTGAGCACGAGGCTTGAGCGTGAGCATTCTCTATGAAGTTGCTCGGTTTTGCACGTGCACGCCTCGTGCTAAACTTTTAAGTTCCAATGTGGATATATAGGCCTATATTATTCATTTTCATTTTAGTGAAAATGCGACTGTTTAGGCCATTGACAATGTTAGTCAATGTATTTTTGGCACGCTGAATTGGAAGAAAACTGATTGATAAAATTATCGGGAAAAGTTTATAATAGTTTTAATTAAAAAATGTTGACAAATGCTTGTTTTTTTTGGATGAAAGTTTAAAAATCAAAATGGCTGCATGATGTGCATGTAGCTAGGGCCTATACGATGTGTTCTCAATAACATTAATTGATGGGACCAATATAACTATCTGCATGGTGCATGTGATGACGTTATTACTGCATGGTGATTGGACCCCTGTACTTAGTCAATGACATAGCTCATGACCAGAAAAGTAATACATAATTGAGTATGAACACCTATATGCTTGATTACTTTGCTTAATTGTATAATATGCTTAATTCTGCATGCGAAATATTGTCTTATATAGTTCATACTTTTGAGTGTTTTAGATTGCATGGCTAAACCAGTATTTTTGCAAAATGTTGGTATCATGGTATATGTATTGGCCTATTTGGTAAAACTGCATAATTTACTTATATTGGCAGTAGCATTCCAAGTAATTAGACAAATAAAGACTATATACATTTATGTAAAGCAAATTCAATGCAATCACACAATGTGCTTCATAATATTCTGCCATATTGGAATTAAATATTGGCCCAATATACAATTTCAGCTGTTCAGCTATATATATATATATAGATATAATAATAATGTTGGTTATATAGTGGCATTTTCTACATTGGAAGAGCAATCCTATACAGTTTGCAATTAACTAAATTAATAATTAAAGTGGATTTAATGCATTCACCAATACTATTAACAATTATACTAATCTTATAATTTCACAAGGGTGCATGAACAAGAATGAAAGTATGTATGCCAATATGGAAAGTCCAAAGGCGCCATTTTGTTTTGCATTTATGGCGTTACAGAATTGACTATTTTAATAAAAAACTTTACATACCCACCTAGCTCGTATACGTCACAGAAAGCATATGTTGTATTTACCAAGTCGTATTTGCATTGAATTTTATACATTATGGCCAATGCCATTTTTGTTGTTGCTAGTTTCAAAAATTTTTCTAAATCAAATAAATATAGTTTATGTTAATTATTTTAAAGACTTTTCTATGTGCTTAATGTTGTGATGTCATAAATGAAAAACAAAATGGCGTCGTTGGACTTTTTACAATTTACATTCTAATGGATTTTCCCAATTTGCTTTTTGCTATAATTTGATGCATTGTTATTGAGTTAATTCGTGCATGGTGTTGAAGTTACTAATTTAGATTCTCCAGTTTGAATAGTTTTAAAAATAGGTCATAAACTGGCCCACCTTGTCTTATATAAATGTCATATAAATATTGACTCCCTCGCTTCATATTTCTCATTATTTGAAGCTTAAAGCATTAGATTTGCGATATTCTGCTTTTTATCTGCGTGGGAAAAATTGCATAAATAGTTTGGTTTATGTAATGTTTTAAAGGTCCTTATATATATATAAATTGGAAACATTCGGGTGAAAAGCATTATAGAGGGCGCTGAATACCTGTCTAATATATGAACTGTTAAGTGAGTGCGAAGGGCGTAGCCATACAAATTAACCAAACTTTTGTTTTGCTTTTTCTGTCTTTCGCAGAGAGGGTTAATAGTGAGTGAGTGGGGGAAAAAAAAGAGGGATATGGACGATTCCATTTTCATCCCCCCTCGTTTATGTGAGTGTAAATGCATCCCCCCTGAACAACGCGTATAGCAACTGTTTATTTCAAAAATAAAAATATTGTATTATACATTGGCAAAGATTTTTTTCTGTTGAATTAGCTTAATTAAAATTGCATGCACTATTGATTACGTGATGTGGGAGGAAGGCGTATTCGCCATAGGTGTCTATATATTCTATTAAAAGAGGGGGTAAATGTTCAATGTTTATGTAGCAAAAAATTGGGGTTCTTTAGCCAAAGGTAGGCCTATATACATGGGATTAAGTCGTGCCTTGTTTATTTTCATTTAATTTTAAAATGCATTTTTTTATAACTGCAAAGTTTTTTATTTATTTATTTTTGTTTTTAAGCAAAATATATTGTGTTGTAATATTTTCATAGAAAATTTAGAAATGATAAGGTACATAATGATATGACATCATTTTTACTTTTTTTAAATAAACAAAGTTTGGACCTGCAGGATCTGTTATTTGGAAAAAATAATCTAATGGAAAGTTACAGCAATACTGCTGTCAGATAACAGACATCCCCCCCCCGAGGTTCAGCATTTGTTGAAACAGGCCCCAGAATGGAATTAAATGTCATGAAAGTTGACTTGGGTGAAGGAAAAATTCAGTAGTATATGTACAACTACATATACATGTATTCTCAAAAACTGTCATGGCGGATTTGCAAGTGATTTTTTTTTTTTAGAATCATGGGAAATGTCTATAGGAAGCCAATTACATTCAAAATGCTTGTTGGGAGTTATTTTTAAGAAGACAATTTTGCTTGTTATTTAAGGTCAAAGATATTGTATAGTTTTCTCCCAAATTCTATAGTAAAGCCGAGCTAAACAACGGTGTAAATATCCCTCTACTGGTGATGTGCTGAACTACGCAGACACGCCCTGTTTGCCTTTTCACCAGTAGTTTAATTGCCAAAGAGAGTATTCATGCGTTAGTGTAATATTAATGGTTATATACAAGTTTTAAACCAGGAACTACTTTCTCATAGAGTATGTGCATGTGGCGTAATTCGTCACACTTTAGAATGTTTTCTTAACAGTTGCTCTCAATAGATGGCACTGATTACACACCTATCTTTTGCTTAGTTTCACTATTGTGCTTGTGCTAATTTCTCATCACAAATGCTATACGTGACTTGAAACTTTTTCCTGCATGTATTGTATGCACAGTAGACCTATGTTATGTCCAAATTCCTCACCAGGGGTGCCTTTTTGAGCGTTATAAAACCTTATACATGTATATGAGTTGTCTCACCACATGTCTAAATCAAAATTATACGTATTGAGCTTTTTAGAAGTCATTTTCTAAGCGATGAAAGTTGTTAAATGAATGGACTTTCTGAACACCCTGTATTGCATTGAATTGATAATAATATTACTGAAAAATCTTTTATTCTATATGTAATCTAGCGCATTCTTGTCACTTTTCCATACAATGCAATTTAAACGACATCATTTTTAATATTGGACATGAAATGATCCTCAATCTGGTTAAAAGAAAATGAGAATTCTCATTGGAAAACCGGGTTTTCAATGGTAATATTGTCTTCTTTTAGGTAAAGGCAGATTGTAGTTTATAAATAAAGCAAATGGCGTCATAAAAACTTTGCCAATATGTATATTTTTACTTATAATTTTGGCGTGGGAATTAAATAAAAGCATTTGAGCAAAATTGCATAAACTGAAATATACAAAAATGGCTTCCAAAAAAGAGGTTTACAAGAGACTCAACACCTCACTACTTGCTTAAATAGTAGTTTAAACGTTGGGAATTGGTCAAGAAAAGTCAGGGAATTTTTTTTGAAATGCACCTAGGCTATATATTTCATTCTTAGTAAATCCCTCTTTCTCGGTCTATTTTTTTTGAAACCCACCCATTCTATAATGCAATCTGCATTGTTTATTCTATAGCGCCATTTACCCCCACTTTGTAACTGACCATTTCCAAGTGCAAATGGCAGTGACCTCACACGACCCTGACCTTATAGCGTTACACCCGGGCGGCCCTTGTTATGTCTTCCTTATGCCTGTACCCCCCCTCCCCCTCACTTTGTCGATTGGTCGTTGAGTCAAGGTGATGTGGGGGATAATTAAGGAAGAGGGGGTAAAGTTTTTTGACATAGTTGTTCAATAGGGGTAATAACAATTTGCATTAATTGTCTGTGCTTGAACATGTAATTTCTAATTTCTGTATTGTTTATATAAGAGCTAAGGGAAGGGCCCCTTGCAGTTGAGTGGACATTTGGAATTGCTACCTTTATTTTCCCCCCTCCTCCCATGACATATTTTCCATATAATATAAAATTTTTTGACGTATGTCCATTTATTTTATCATACTTTTGCTATGTTTTTCTGTGGCTTTTATTGCACGAGTGCGGTTTTTTTTTTGGATTTGATGTATTAAAAAAAAACATGTGCCCATACGCACCTGTGTGGTTTTTTCTTCAATGAAATACACATTTGTGTTTATTATTCTGACTGCTTTGTCTGAGGGGTCATGTACACTTTTTTAGGGTTCTGGACCAATGTTTTTTTTGTTACCTGTATGTATGTTATAAGTCAACATACATTTAGGCATTTGTGTCTTTCGATCCAAATTTTTTCCATGTTTTTTGGATATACAGTATGAGATGGGAGCTCATTTCTGATCCGTTTCCTGTTTTCATTATATTTAAAAGAAAAGTCCCACTTTGTAACAAGTGATATTTAAGTTGTTTCAAACTTACTAGATATGAAAGGCTGTGACAATAATAAGTGCAGCACAGTTTCCATACAGTGGCGGATCCAAGGGGGGGTGGGGGGCCAGGGGGGCCATGGCCCCCCAAAGGGACAAAATTGGCGCCCATCACCCGGCTACCATTGCGCCCATCTATCGGAAACTAGTTGAAAATTGTTAAATTAACTTATTCGATGCTGCAACCTAATATTTAGTCGAAATTTTGATGATTTTTTACTGAATTTTTGAGTATTTTCGAGAGAAAAATTGCCTACGGCGCTATTTTGTGTCAATTTTTTATAAAAAAAGTTCAAATTATTACCTTCCACCGAAATTTTTGAAAAAATTTTGGTTGGGATTCCGTTCTCCCCCCCCCCCAATTGATTTCTTTATGCGGCCCTGGTGGTTTTTTTGGGCGTTGCTTCGTTTTAGGGATTGGCGCCCACCCTTAATAAAATGTCCCCCCCCCCCAAAAGGGATTCCTGGATCCGCCACTTGCTTCCACATGGAAGAAATTAAGACGTTTGCAAAATATATAGGCCTATGTTAGGCGCCATTTTTCCATAGAATTCAGCAGACACTGAAAGTAGGTGGTGCTCTCTAGGACTTGCATGTCTACTTGTTACATGAGAGCTGATGGCTTTTATCCAGTAGAGAGCGCTACACAAAATCAGTAAAATGGTGCCTATTTGGGCTTTTGTTTTCAACCAAATCCATACTTGTATTCAGGACATTTTATATATTGATTGGTGGGATGAAATCAAATTGTAATTTCCGTGCCTTACGAGGGCATAATAGTTTGTGACCCCCTAAATTTATCCTAGTTTCTCGTGATAATTCTCATGGTCCGAGGTCCAAAAAATTGTTGATTAAAATGTAAGCTTGTGACAAAATGGTGGATAGGGAAATGACGTCACTTATGGTGCGGATTCCTGGTATACTGATATGCATTAACCAATGCATTTCTATCACATTATTCATTTGAAAATTGAATTTGGGGAGATTAATCTGCTCTTTTTTTTGGCTGAAAAGTTTCACTAACTTTGAAACATTGCATGTATTTATTATATCTGGTGTCAACCTTTTGCCCTTCGTTCCTTCCAAAACCACAATGCCAAAAATAACTTCAGACCTTCTTATTAATACCCCCTCATTTTTATTCCCCCTGCCAGCAGAGTTAAAGCGGTGATAGACAAGACCCAACATCACTTTTCTTATCGACTGCATTCGCCCTTTTACCCCCTTTCTCCTTCCTTCCGGTGCACTTTGACCTTTAGGTAGGCCGGTGTTTTGACCATTGCTCAGTGCGTGCAGACACTTGCTGCTTGGTTTACACGGACCGTCTACAATCCATCCTTTTTAAACCCCCCCCCCTTTTGTAATATCCCTTCTTCCTGAAATTATTAATGCACTACTCATATCATATTCCTCAAATGCAGGTTTTTTAGATTGCCATTTTGCTATAATTTGAAGAAAAACTTGGTTAAAATTTTCCTGTACGAAGCATCCATAATTTCTGTTACCTCATTTGGTACACCACCTATTTAGGTAGATAACAAGTTGGTTACCCGGCATCGTTATCCAGAACGATAAAACAGCTGGCGTCAACAGTAAAACGCTCAAGGTCCTAACTATGTATCCAAATGGTAACAGGGTAATAACGCCAAAACACGCCTATTATTGTTGTTAACGTAACTGGCCTTAAGGTATGGGTAATGCATAAGGCAAACTGTAGGTTAGGATTTGACTATACTTCTAAAACCCAAACCTACAGGCAATAAGCCTATTTGCCCCAGAGAGCCAATGGAAGTGCGGCAACTGCAATCGATAAAAATCAAATTGACGCTAGGTGGCGGGCACAGGGCCAAAAATGATTAGAACTGACTAGAGGCCTAGTTGCTAAGCGTTATGCATTAGGGATACTGACATTAACTACAATATTTTAATACTGGAAATTGCTGAGTTATAAATCAAAAAATGGCTGGGAGAATTGTGAACAAAGTTGGTACCCCCTGTCATATTCTTGGTGAATCCATGCAGTTAAAACTTTTGAATAAAGTCAAGTAGTTTGATGTTGATGAGAATGTTTGTCCGTTGGTCACTCGCCCCATGAACCTCACGAACTTTCCAAAGGGACTGGTCATTCGGTCAATCCTAGGGTGGTCAAAGTTTGAGAGGGTTGAGGACAGTCGGAAAGTGATGGGGTAAATGCTGTTTCTTGGATAGTCTGGTTTTTGGTTCCTGTCTGGCCCATTCCAAACTAAAAAGACCCTTTCAATTTTCTCTTTTCTCAATAATACACCTCTTTTCTTATGTATTTTTTCCACCCACCCCTCTTTCTTTTACCCCCTCTTCTGTGTTGGCCACTCGCAGTCGCACCTCCATTCATTGACCCTTTGCGCTGACCCCTTCCATATCAGACAGATATTTTCCAACGTAACCACCATTGTGTGAGATTTTGACCCTGAATGGGATGAACTGTGACCCCCTCACAGCCCATTTTGCTTTTCAGCCTTAGGGCCTGTTTTTTTTGGACCCTTTTGCTTCTTTTTTGGCAAATGAGTTCAAGTGGGACCTTTACATGTACTGTATACAGGTGCAAAGCAAAATTCCCTCCACATTTTTGCATTCTAAAAGCCCTTTTATTTTTCTGTAAACAAAAACTCTTCTCAACCGTGTTATCGGTATCCGTTCTGGGACCCATTTTGCAGAGGGGTGAAAATTGCTGTGCCAGCACCAAAATAGTAAGGTTTTTCGGGAATTGACACTCTAAATTCCTGAACTCACACAGCTAACAAAAGTCATACCGGTACTCCTATAATATCCTAAAATGTGGAGAAAATGCATTGAATTGCATTGCATGAATTTGAAGCTTTGCCCAAAATTAGGAATTCCCAAGAATAATCTTGGAAGGATATAAACACACTAAAGAGTGCTTATCTGATAGCACTGGAAGCATAGCAGAACTCATATCTGGTAGCACTGCATAGAAAATAGCATAGGAAAGTGAATATGTCTTTTTTTTACCCTTTTATAAAATGTTAGTTATCCATGCAATTTGTGGAGATTGTATAATTTATGTAGGCCTACATGCCAACCGGTACCAGGGCAAGAAATATATTAACCCTTTCTTGACATTTTATTTACCCCTTTGAATTGCAAATTCTTTAATGCTGTATGGCAGCATGGGGATGTAGAAGGCGCTACATACTGTCAGTAAAATGGCGCCTATTTTGGGCTTTGCATTTTCAACCAAATCCATGTATTTAGGACATTTTTTTATCTAATGATCGGTGCATGCTTTAATTTCCTCCTACAACCAACTTCTTTCAAAGTGGGACTTTCCCTTTAAGAAAAGAAAGCAGGGGGTCTGGCCGTCTGGAAAACCTGGAAATGTCATGGAAATCAGTAGCATCTGGAAATGTCATGGAAATTTAATCTGTGTCTGGAAAATCCAAATAAAATCTAAATAAAATGGAAAATTAGGCAGTATTGGTGGTTTTTAGCCCATTTTTGAGTATTTTTGAGCAAAAAAGTCGCCTGCAGCGCCATTTGCTGTCATTTTTTGCAGTAATGTACAATGGCTTTCAGATTTTAGCCTGCAGGTCATGAAAAATAGTTTTGGGTCGGGGGAGGGGGGAGGGGGGGGGAAATGGAGTTTTGGGTGCGGCCCAGGGTAGTTACCAAATATTGCAGTT
>JAQIXP010001950.1:0-16504 GCA_034700285.1 Proteroiulus fuscus | reverse complement strand
AATATGTACCGTTAGTTAACATGGAGATTCCCATAGGAGCATGCATTTTTTAAAAGTGTGGACAGCCCCCTTAAGTGAAGCTTTGAACCACTATTGGAACAATGGATTCCATCCTAAAATAAATTGGAATGATGTCAATTGTTTTTTTTTTAAAGTGACTAACAATTGGTTAAGTTGAGTCTAATGCTCCTGAACAATTAAGCCCTTAATCCTGAACTGTGCTAATGACTATGGCACGCCAACACGAATATAATCCTCGCGTTGTATTTCCCATAATAATTGACTTGTTAATTTTTGGCAGAAATTAATGCATTTTTGCCACTTTAAATCGTTGAAAGCTGGAATGATCTAATAAGTGTGTGAAAAAGCAGTGTGATTATAGGCAGTGGCGTGCCATACATCCTCTGAAACTGATTTCGTCAGGTAAGGAACCTACTAACATGCAGGGGATATAAATAGATACTAAATATGTTTATTTACACATCTTACCATTGTTTGATTATTTATAAGGGTCAATATATATCAGGGGAACATTGTGAATGTCAATAATGAAAACTGTGCCAAAAATATGTTGGTGTTAATAACACTATGGTGCAGTGCTGTAAAACTGTGGCTGGGGACATCCCTAGTAGCCTGATGTAGTATTTTTGAGAGCTGTGGATTTGGGGAAAGAATGAAAAAAAAATCATGAAGCCTGGCCTTGGGAATCGAACCCGGGTACTAGTTCTTGCTTGACATGTCACTTGATTTCTAGTGTGGCCTACAAGCTGGGCAAAAGAATGCATTTGTGCAATGTGGGTTCAAGACTACTCCATTTTTTTTTTAAATTTTCTTTAAATTTTTTTTTTTTTGCTTTTAATGGCAGCTAATTATCATGTAAAAAACAAACTTAGGTGACTAGTTGAAGAATTATACTTCACAGGTTCAAGACTCGTCTCTGACATTTTTTTTTTGGCAATTTCTTCTTTATATTATATTTTTTTGCATAATAGTAGATAAGGGTAAAGATAAAAATGTTTAAAATTCCATGGTGTCTATCAACTCATAAACTCATAAAAAGTCATACTTTGCTATCAAAAGTCATAAAATTTTGGCTGATAGAATATTGTTCAAAATATAGAATTATGAAAATTTTCAAAAATATTGTTATGCCTATGCTTTTAGTGTATTTGATGTTTTGCATTGTAGGTATCTTTTATTTATTTAGCACCGGGTAATTAAAAATACCGTGTCTCAAAAGTCATAACAATGTCATACTCTTTATCCAAAAAAGTCATAAAAGTTATATTTTCGTATTTCAGTAGTCTAGTACAATGCTGCCTAGCAGATAATTTTTATATATTTCGTATTTGAGGTTGCAAAAATATAAAAACATTGAATATATTTTATTTAAACCCTGTAAACCAGTGGTAACAGATAGCAGTGTGACCAAACATACATGTAAATACTACCTATTTGTCTCTACCTTCTGTGGGTTCTTACTGGTAACTCCTTATATCTGACAACATTGGGATTTATTTCAAAATCTCATTTGATAATTTTTTTTTAAATTGGTTAAATTTTAATTAAACCCTGTAAACCAGTGGCAACAGAGAGCAGTGTGACCAAACATAAATACTGCCTATTTGTCCGTATACCTTCTGTGGGTTCTTACTGGTAACTCCTTATATCTGACAGCATTAGGATTTGGTTTTATTTATTTCAAAGTCTCATTTAAAAATTTTAAAAAATTGATTAAATTTTGATTAAACCCTGTAAACCAGTGGCAACAGAAAGCAGTGTGACCAGACCTAAATACTGTTTCAAAAGTGTAAAGTAGCGCATGTGCACATCCATTAATTTGCCTATTTAATAAAAAAAATACCAAAAAAAGCGAAAATTGTCAGTTCACTACTTGTATTTTAATAACAATCCAGGTATCGAAACATTTTTAAAAGATAAACTAACGAATGGTACCATTAGGAATGCTACCTTGATGGATATCCGCTACTCGTCACTTCTGTAACTTTAACAATTATTGGTTAAATTAATTTCTGTAACTTTGGGTTAATTAGGGACACTTACAAGATCGCAGTGGTTCACTTATCTCATTTTTAAAAAATTGGCTCATTCGCTACTTCTGAATTAAGCCATCGATATGAAAATCGAGAAATGTTGACTAAAAAATTTCCTGCATGGGTTCAAAACTCGGGTCTTAATATTACTTTTTTAACATTATTTTTCATTTGAACTTGGTGTCTCTAATGACAGTTATTGACAAGATCAAAGACAAACATCTAGACTAATTTCCGAACAACACTTCATGGGTTCAAGACTCGGGTCTGACATATTTTTTTTGTGGGGGTTGTGCTGTTAATGGCTGTTGTTTTCACCTCGCGTGTGTATGTTCATATCTACAAAATGGATATCTTTGTGTAGCTAATTTCCAGTTCCTCTATAAATGCACCTTTTTTTTGTGTATATTCTTGGTCTTACTTTTCTTAGAATTATTATTGTTATTATTATTATTATTATTATTATTATTGGTTTGCCATCATCCTGCTATAATACATCCAGTGTATTCATAAAGTGTAAAATCGATGGAGTCTGGATCGGTGTCTTTATACATAGATATAGGTTGTTGGACATTAATACACATTTGGATATATATTTGTATGAATACATGCAAGCTTTTTGATGAAAAGAGACGAATTGCATGTCTGATATCGACTGTAATTCAGCTAGGGGCGTTCGGGTATTACGGGTAAATCCAATTTGAGTGGAGAAATATTATTGACCACTGTAGTGGACGATGCACGTGTGTGTGTGTGTGTGTGTGAGGGAGTGAGACCCTGAAGAGATGGATCCGATGGGGAATTTAATGGAAATGAAATTATTTTGCAAATTTTGCATATACCGGGTATACTTGGATTCTAAAATTCAATAAAGTTTTTAGAAAAGTTGTTTAGAAAATTCATGTATTTTTAAAATCAGGGCAATTTATTTTCTTTTCCAAATAAAATTAGGAAACTTTTGATAAATTTGGGAAATTTTTTTGGAAATTTCTAAGAAAAAGAATGCTTATGAAATTATCAGGGAAATTCCAGGAATTATTCTGAGATTTTCTTTAATGCAGGAATGTTAAGGGGAAAAATGAACTTACCTTTTCAAAAAAATTATAGGCTAATTTGAAGAAATTTAGGAAATTATATTGGAAATTTTTAAGAAAAAAAATTTTTATGAAATATCAGGGAAATTCCAGGAATTATTTTGAGATTTTTTGGTAATGCAGGAATGTTAAGGGAAAAAAGAAACTTATACGTTTACAAATAAAATTAATAAAACTTTGGAGAAATTTGGGAAATTATATTGGAATTTTTTAAGAAAAAGAATGCCAGAATGAAGTTTATGAAATATCAGGGAAATTCCAGGAGTTATTTTGTTTTTGGTAATGTAGAAATGTTAAGGGGAAAAATGAACTTACCTTTTCAAATAAAATTGTAGGGAAATTTGGAGAAATTTGGGAAATTATATTGGAAATTTCTAACATATTCTTGCCTAAATGAAATTAGGATGTATCAGGGAAATTCCAGGAATTATTCTGAGAATTTTCTGTAATGCAGAAATGTTAAAGGGAAAAAAAATGAACTTACCTTTGCAAATAAAATTAGGAAACTTTGGAGAAATTTGGAAAATTATATTGGAAATTGCTAAGAAAAAGAATGTTTATGAAATATCAGGGAAATTCCAGGAATTATTCTTGAGATTTTTTGGTAATGCAGGAATGTTAAGGGAAAAAATGATCTTACATTTGCAAAAAAATTATAAGAAAATTTGAAGAAATTTAGGAAATTATATTGGAAATTTTTAAGAAAAAGAATGCTGGAATGAAGTTTATGAAATTTCATGGGAAATTCCAGAAATTATTCTGAGGTTTTCTTTAATGCAGGAATGTTAAGGGGAAAAATGAACTTACTTTTCCAAATAAAATTAGGAAACTTTAGAGGAATTTGGGAAATTATATTGGAAATTTCTAACATATTTTTGTCTGAATGAAATTAGGATATATCAGGGAAATTCCAAGAATTATTCTGAGAATTTTTGGTAATGCAGAAATGTTAAAGGGAAAAAAGGAACTTATACCTTTACAAATAAAATTAATAAAACTTTAGAGAAATCTGGGAAATTATATGGGAATTTTTTAAGAAAAAGAAGGCTAGAATAATGTTTATGAAATATCATGGGAAATTTCAGGAATTATTCAGAGATTTTTCTGTAATGCAGGAATGTAAAGGGGAAAAATGAATATATCTTGATAAATAAAATTAACAAACTTTAGAAAAATTTGGGAAATTATATTTGAAATTTCTAAGAAAAAGAATGTTTATGAAGTATCAGGGAAATTCCAGGAATTAATTATTCTGAGACTTTTTGGTAATGCAGGAATAATAAGGGAAAAAATGAACTTACCTTTCCAAGTAAAAATAAGCAAACTTTAGAAAAAATTTGGGAAATTATAATGAACATTTCTAAGGAAAAGAATGCTGGAATGAAGTTTTTGAAATATCAGGGAAATTCCTGGAATTACTCTTGAGATTTTTTGGTAATGCAGGAATGTTAAGGGGAAAAATAAACTACCTTAACAAGCCTCAAACCTCACATCGCTTTCCTGCAAACTTAATCAAAGTCAAACTAACGAATGTGCATTTTTCTCAAATTACTTAGTTAATTTACTAATTTAATTATTTAACAAAAAATTGCAAAAATTTAGCAAAAATATTATATAAAATATTTATATAGTTTCATCTGTTCACCAAATTTCAGCCTTTTAACATTGTTTATTTCCAAATTATACCTTTTTTCCATAAAAACGCTATTACATGTATCTCAAAGGCAACTTTTGGCTTATTGGCTACTTCCGAATTAAGCCATCAATACGTCATTAAAAATTAAGCCTGAACATCTGAATAGAACCCAATTGTTATGATATGCAAAACAAATGGAACTGCCTTGACCTTGCCACATCGTGCATAATCAGATAACCAATTCACCTGCTGTGTTTCCTGACCAACGATCCGTGACGTCATATCGGTCACTAGTAGCTGTGCGTGTGTTGCCTCACCTTATCGAAAACTGGTTATGCGGAATTATGTATGAGGGGAATTAGAGAGAAATTATAGGGAAATTCCCTCCCCCTCCCCATCCCTTGCCATCCCTGTATGCATGCAATGCCATAAACAGTAGTGATGTACGTACATGTAAGCAGTGAGAAGTGGAGCGCAAAGGAAAAAGAAATGCTGGACCAATGCAGCCATTATTGGTCAGTCCCATAGGTGACCACTCACTCTTACTCAATATTTCTATCTTTGCTGTATATATACACCGTTTTCTGTGCTTTTGCTCTCCCCCATTTCCCCCCAGTTTTCCCCCTAGCGCTTCCCCCATTTCCCCCCTATCTTGCTGCTTATGCATGTTGTAGTGCAATGGACAGTATGTATTTATGCAAGTGTCCATGCTTATTTTGTCCACCTCCTCACTGCCCACTACGGCCCGAGTATTGATTGCTTTCGGTCGGTGCTAAGTCCGAGCAAAAATTGCATTTGTTGGCATTACCAAGCAAATATATGGAAAAGCGGCATTTATTTAAAAGGCAAAAGCTTTTTTTTATTTTCCTGCTTTTTTTGTACCTTTATCCCCCCTCCCCCCTTTCACTGTCCGTCATTATTCGAGGGGGACTTTTGAGTTGGTTTTGGCCAGCTTACAGAGGTCACTACTTTGTGATGGTGCGGTGGTCACTTTGGGAAGTAGTTTTTGTTGGCGTTCTTAATGTTAGCTATACTTCCCGACAGCTTATCTTGCCAGAAGCTCAACCGGCACTCGCAAACAGCTTTCCCGCACAAGAGAGCAGGAGAGTGGGGAAGCACTTTGTGAGTGTGGGCTGAACTCTTGTTTAGATAAGCTGTCGTAAGAATAGTAAGAGATGAGCTTCTGGGTATATAATTAGGGATTAATATGAAAATTGTACGGTATTTAAAAAGCGGTCAATTGCCTTTTAGCCAACAAAAGATGTTTGCAAGTGGAGCCACCAGGTGTCGCTTACTTACAATGCATAGATCACGTTAAATTCATCATTTCTCTATCATTTGAATGAAAAAAACCATAATTCAACACTGGACTGATAACCTAACCACCAGATGGAGCTGTGCTATTTTACATTTTAGTGGAAATTGGTAACTAACCGGTCACTGGTTCCTAAAATAGTTGTATTTTATTGACAAACTACGTTAGTAATGGCGATTGCGATAGTGCATATGAATACTGGTCAAGCAGTCTGAATTCTGAGCTTAAATAAAATGAATGACAAAATAGTTTCCAAATTGGAAATTCAGTAGAAGGTATGGGGACACTGGTCAAGCCATATGAATTCTTGATTTAGAAAATTTCCTTTCCAAACTCAGTAGCTTAGCTAGGATATACTTGGGGGGGGGGGGGTCAGACAGGAGTTAATCTAGGGGTTGATTCCTATATAATTGTGAATCCTACGGGGGGTTGAAGAATCGCCCCCTCCCCCACTCTCTGGGTACGCCTATGTCCAAACTAGATTTGTCCCAGTTGTACTGTACATGGTAGACAATGGTCAAGCCATTTTAATTCTTGGTTGGAAAGAGTAACAATAGTCCAGCTATCTTCTTATTGTTCTCGTGGGAAGTGGTCAAGCCATCATAATGTTATAATATTTTACTTGTTAGTGGAAACTGGTAACACTGGTCACTTGTTATTTAAATTGTTGTATTTCATTGACAAACTGCTATAGCCTATTAATGAAGATTGCAATGGTGCACATGGACACTGGTCAAGCTAGCCCTCTTAACCCACAACTACCAAAAACTGGATTCATTCCAAAAGTCAGTCATATGGACATTGGTCAGATTGAAATTTGGAAGTGGCCATATTTGTTCTTCAGAATGAATTTTTTCTCTCCCAAAATCGTTCTCGTGAACACTGGTCAAGCCTACAATTTTTGGGCCGAAACGGAAGAAAATAAATTATACGCGTATATATTTTTTTTCCGTTTCTTTTTTCTCCAGAAATTCATAAATGGTAAAAATGCGAAAAAGCCGCATGCTCTCAATATGCGCGGTTTTGCCATAATTCAGGAATATGGAGCTAAATTGTTAGGGAAGAAGTGGACTGAGGGAATATTAAACGCAAAATAGCATATTTATATGCAAAGTATTGTGAGACCACTGTATGCAAGGAATCCGATTGGACTTCGGACCGCAATGTTACAGAACCCCCCACCCGGCTCATAACATCATCATCTCACGTCCTTTTTTCTTTTCTCTTTATTTTTCCTATACCGAAATGAAACTTTGTGTGTGTTTCTGACCATATTTAGTGGTGGGCAGCTGACTACTACTTCCTCTCCCCCCTCCCTTCTTGCCCCCCACGATCCCTTAACTTCTTCATATCATATTAGATTTCTTATATACTGTTTATTGCCATTGCTTTTTGTATAGAACGAATCTCTAAACATTCATGATGGCTACTCCCGCATGCAAGAAAAAGCCTATATGAATTGCATACCTCATCATATACGGGGGAGGTCCATAAGTCGCGCAACACCTTTGAGAGCGGTCAAAATGGAACTGGAATCACGTGACACCGCCCCACTATATTAGATCAGTGGTCTCTCTTGTACTTCACACCTGACATTTGATAGTGTCCTGTAGGTGGCAGGGTGGTCGTATCTTTTAGGATGCATTGTAATGACCAGTAATCTCCACTATGAGGCGCTATATGCCGTGGTGCGAACCTGGTGACTGAAATGCAAATGAAATGTAGGTGGCGGGGTAGTCGCACCTGGTTTCAGGTTTATGAGTAAATGAGGATGATAAGAAATTTCCCCCAGGAGGCGCAACAGGTTAATTGACACCTAGCAGTCTAGGTGTTTCCTGTAAGCTTTATTATTATTATTGACTGTTAATAGTTGACTTTCTGGCCACTAGATGGCTTATGCCCTAAGATAGGTTAATCTGACTACCTGTGACCCCTGTAACATTTCACACCCCGAATTAGGAATTTAATTCTTTTGTAAAATATTAGTCGGGGAGAATTAAAATACGTAGAAATGAATTAAGAGTAGAACTAGAACTATATCAAAATAGTTCAAAATACTTTTCAAATTACTCAGGTGAAAACACAGAAGTTTGGATGTTTGTTAGCTTCATCTAAAAATGTTTATGACCCTGACCTTTAATGATAATCGATTACAACTTTAGCTGCTTGAAATAGGATTCGAATTACTTTTTTAAATTACTTGAAGGTAGTTTGAATGTGAAACTAAATTACTGGCAAAAAGTCAACTTCTCAAAATGTAATTTAATTAGTAATTTAAATTACCACCGAACTTGGTTTACGATAAATATTAGGCTATTTTGGCGTTGTTACCCGGTCATACGCTGTAGTCATCCAGTTTACAAGCAGTTCTTAACTCCATCATATAGGTCACAAACAAAACGCGAAAATACAAAAGTTCTGCATTTCATGATTTTCACGTATGAGGCATTCCTGGGGCCACCAGTAATATCTTTGATCTCATTTGGTACTCTTACCTAGTTAGGTAGATCACGAGTGGTTACCTCGCATCGTTATCCAAAACGCAAACAAAATACGCCTATTATCTCGTGATGAAGTAAAGTGTGAAATCTGTGCTGGTGTCTTAAGATCCTATTTCATTTTGCTCCGTTGCCTGACTTTTGGACCCCGCTGTATTTTTTTTCCCCGAGCATATTTCCTTTTTTCCTGGACTTATTTTTTTTTTTTTTCGTTCAATGATTCAATTTGTTTTATCGTTTTTGGGTAGTAACCGTTTTTATGCATCGGCAAAAGAAAATATAAGGGAGGATATATGCAAAAAAATCGACTATGGCAAATGTTTTTATTTATGCATAAAGTTGCTGTGTTTTTGCGTTGTTTGAGGATGGTCCGTTTAGTAGCCGCTTTTATTACCATATCGTATGACCATCGATCGATTCGGGTTAATAAAATTTATTTTCCTTATTTTTTTTGAGGAATTTTTGCTGTGGTTATCTGCATATAACCTTTATGGACTGCATTGTTGTTTAGTTGAGTTGGGCAATGCCGAGGGCTACTTACTGGTCAGTTGGTGTGGACATGGCTTGCATTTGTTTTTGCTGACCAGTTGTATTATATGCTGATGATGGTGGTTATGCCTGTAATGCGAAACTATACAGACATAAATTTTGGAAATAATTTATTACTTTTCGTGTTAGAAGCTTCCGGTCAGTGGGCCAGTTTTGCTGATTCTGAAATTTCAAGTTGATCTTGTTTGAGAAGCTCAGTGGGCCAGTTCTGGATACCCTGTTCGAGTAAAGAGTGAACTGATGGGCTTGTTTTCGATTAGTCATGTACTGGGTTGATTAATCGATTAGTTGAATATGATAATAATTGCCAGTTTAGTCTTTTTTTGAGCATGATATTGGCACGGTTTACTGGTTTGTTTATCAGTATGCCATTACCTACAAAATCAGTATTGTTGAAAATATTGGCATCAAACTGGTATTTTTGGGACAAGCATTTCAAATATTTGCACCAATGAAAAATAGTTATTGTTGGCAAACTTATTAACAATAATTAATGTAACCAGTATTATTGAAATTGTTGGTATCTTGGTATTTAGCCATATTGGTGGAATGGTACCATCGTTCCAAATACTTGCACCAATGGAACCAAAATATTGATTGCATTGGCAGTCAAATGCAATACCCAATATAGCCTAACTACCAATATTATTGAACTTGTGGGTATATACCTAATCATGGCATTTGCCATATTGGTATACTGAAGTTTTACCCCAGTATTTGAACCAATAAAACCAATATATTGGTTGTGTTGACAAATTATACATGCTTGGTGAATGCATTGCCGTACCCAAAACAGCTTGTATTTTGTGATTTTTTGTTGCAAATTTTAGCCCAATCTTTTTAACAGTAAAACCATTATTGTTGGCAGTAAGTTTTTATAGTTTAGTAAAAAAAAATTTGGCTCCTGGTGATTTATTTTCTTTTAAACTATAAGAAAAGCTGAATCAGCACTGGATTCTATGCTACTTGTCTACCTTTTTTGTTATTGATACTCCCACTGCATTATGGGTAGGGCCAACCTATGATGTAGTGTCAGCACTGCCCTGTTGGCATTTTCTCTGAAGTGCTTCCAAAGGGTTGAAGAAAAGTTAGTGAGAGTTGACTTTGATAAGGCCCAGTTCTGAACTCAGTGGCTTAATTCAGAAGTAGCGAATAAGCCAAAAGTTGCTTTTGAGATAATAGCGTTTTTATGGGAAAAAAAGGTATAATTTGGAAATAAACAATGTTAAAAAGGCTGAAATTTGGTGAAGAGGAAATAATATACAGATTTTATAGAGAATGTGCTAATTTTTGTTAAATAATTAAATTATTAAAAATTAATTAAGTAATTTGAGAAATAAAAGACTTAAAAATGCACATTCGTTAGTTTGGCTTTCATTAATTTTGTAGGAATCGAAATAAATTAAGAGTAAAGTAGCGCATGTGCACAGCTATTAGTTTGCCTATTGAATAAAGTCATTCGCTACTTCTATTTGTTATAAAGATCCATGTCACGAGCGATTTTTAAAAGGTCAACCAATGAATGTAACCATTCACTACTTGTAACTTTTAGGAATGATACCTTGTTGGATATTCACTTCTGTAACTTTAACAATTATTGGTTAAATTAGGCGTGTTTTGGCGTTATTACCCTGTTACCATTTGGATACATAGTTAGGACCTTGAGCGTTTTACTGTTTTATCGTTTTGGATAACGATGCCGGGTAACCAACCTGTTATCTACCTAAATAGGCGGTGTACCAAATGAGGTAACAGAAATTATGGATGTTCCGTAATCATCGAATGAAGAACTTTGCGTTTTAGCGTTTTGCTTGTATCCTATGATACAGTTAAGAACTACTTGTAAACTGGATAACTACAGCGTATGACAGGGTAATAACGCCAAAATATCCTATTAATTTCTGAAATTATAGGTGAATTAGGGGCGCTAGGAACTTCTGAATTAAGCCATTGCACTGTCCCTTGACACCTTTGCAGCGCCATCTGCTGGGTGTCCGAACCGGTCAAAAACTTGCACGGAACAAGTCAGCTAGACAGCATTATAGTTATGAGGAGACCAAAATATAATAAAACATTCATTTTTCTCAAGGCTGAATCCAATGGAATACGGCTCATGCATGGTGATATTAGATATGGAAAAAATAGTTTCCATGCAGTTTAATCAATATGAAGAAGAAAATGTTTGGAGGGAGGAATTAATTAAAAAAAGCCATGCCGTGTGTATGTTCCCGAACTATACGTATTTGGGATCATTTGGTATGGAGATGTATGCTAGGTATTTGTTGGACATTGGAAATCTTTGGAATGCAAGTGATAACACGCAAATAAAACAGAAAAGCGCAGATGTTGACTCGGAAATGCATGACAGGCCTAGATTTGCATGTAATTTTACCAATTGAATTACAAGCCGGGAACGTAGACCTATAATACTCCGTATGTTTAGAGTTGGGGTTTAGCGGGAGGGTGGAATGGCTTCCCCCCATCAAGTCCAGAAATTCCCCACTCGCATGTTAGATATTTATTTATTCCCCTATTTCCATTTTTCCGTTTAGAAATCGAACGACTTGCAGGAAACTGACCATGCCATATAGTTTCGGCATAATTTTTTTTGTTTGGAAATTTAACCTGAACTGGAATTCCTCGAGGTTTTGTATTTAGATTGGCGAATGTATGGATGGTGGCAGGAAATTTTGTCTATTTTTGAATAGTTATCATATGAACTTCCATGATATAATTATAAGTTAAAGGGAAAGTCCCACTTTGAAAGAAGGCGGTTGTAGGAGAAAGAGCATGAAAAATTAGGAAAGGCATAGAAATTACAATTTGATTTGAGCATATCAATAAATAAATAAAATGTCCTGAATACATGGATTTGGATGAAAATGCAAAGCCCAAATAGGCGCCATTTTACTGGCAGTATGTAGCGCCCTCTACTGGATAAAAGGCATCAGCTTTCATGAAACACGTAGACGTCCATGTCCTAGAGGGCGCCACCAACTTTCAGTGTCTAATGAAAATGTGGCACCTAACGTACATAAGCAGTCGTACCCCTGGTGTTAGTTTAATTGACATGAAATCTTTAATAGTTGTGGAGTGAGACTAGCTTGACCACTTACTATTTTGGCCACCGCCAGCTGGTGTCTGCAGACCATTGTCCGTGCGGGGTGCATGGAGCTTTTTGCATTCTAAAAAATAACTGACTTTCCTCTTGAAGTTCTTGCTTGCACAATGGAAATCCTTAGCTTGACCACTACTATTTTGGCCACCGCCAGATGGCGTCTGCTGACCGTTGTCCAGTGGGGTTATGAAAGTAGGGGCATTTTGCTTTCTAAAAATTTTCTGGTTTCCCAGTCAAGTTTTTGCATGGTAGAATGGCAATCTCTAATAAGTGTGTATAGTGAGACTAGCTTGACCACTACTATTTTGAGACCACCGCCAGATGGCGTCTGTATATTGTTGTCCAGTAGAGTTATGAAAGTAGGAGCCTTTTTAATTTTATAAAATTGCTGAATTTCCCATTCATGTTTTTAGCATATATTAGAAGTGTGTATAGTGAGACTAGCTTGACCACTACTATTTTGACCACCGCCAGATGGCGTCTGCCGACCGTTGTCCAGTGGGGTGGATGGAGGAGCATTTTGCTTTTTAAGAAATAGCCGTCAGCCAGGTCAGTTCCCACGAGGGTTAAGAGTTTTTCTAGGGACAGTTCCCTCGAGGATTTTGTAGCATTTTATATATATTTTTCACTTCTTTTTTTCCCTTGCAAACCTTAGAGATGACCATTCTTAAAAGGAGGGAAATGTTTGGGGGATAAAAAGTGTTTGGATGTATTTTTAGGTGGAGAGAGTGATAAGGTGCGAAGAATAAGGCCAAAAGAGGATTGAAAGGACGAGGGACTTGCATGAATGAAATTCAAAATCTCTTTTTTCTTTTCTGACCTTAGCATTTTTTTTCTCTCTCTGCTTTTTGCAAAATCCACGTTTTTTTCCCTCTTTTTTGTGATGGTCAGCTTCGGACTTAACATTTGCAAGTCCAGATTAAAATAGCCGCATGCATTATGGCTCGCAGGAACCCTTCAAAGTCTTCTTGACATTTTTTTTTCTCTTTTTCCCTGGTTCCGGAAAACATAGCAGTGTCAGTGGCAAACATTCTGGATAATTCTAATCTTTCGTAGACAAATTGTAAGGTGCTGGTTCAACGAGAGAGTGAACTGGACGAAAGCAGTCAGGGTTGTTTCATGTGTTGGTCAATTAATTTTTCATGGTTTTTTGAATGGTGGATGACCTTGACTTCATGTGCACTCTTGCATCTGATGGATATCGGATTCTTCTCGTCGATTGGTCCGTTTTCAATTCTCCAGTTCATTCATGTGTTGAACTGGAAATGGGATTTTCTGTAATATTTTTCTTTATTAGGTTTTTACTTTCGTGGGTGAATGAATTTAAAGAAATATCAGAAAAATGCTAAAATTTTTGCTAAAAATGGTTTTATTGTATTTAGCCATATAGTTGGGTTACCATGTGTTGAAGGTTATCGTTGACCGAGTGTTATTTGCTTACAATTAATCAATACAAGCAATCACTAACCTCCTGATTTTTCAAAACAGTATTATAGTTAGTTTCAATAAGTTTAAAAGTTTGGCAGGCCACCTAGCGGCAGTTTTTTTGATATCTTTTATTCAAAACATCAGTTATCTTTTTTCCTAACAAAGGATGTTATTATGGGTAAGTGGTATGTACAATTAGATACATCCTTAGTTAGGATAAGAGTAATTAATGATATCCTAACCAAGCTTGAATAGACTCCTTTATAAACTTCTCCCATAATGCAATATTGCCCGTTTTATTTGGGGCCAATCATGTTGTTGCAAGATGTCTCTCATAGATGGCAGCAGAAGCACGTGGGCGGCCATTTTATGTGGGTCTAGAATTCTAGTAGAAATTTCTGCCCAGCGATTGCGCTTTAATTTGAAAAGAACAAACTGCCGCTAGGTGGCTCGCCGAAGCTTAAAACTTGTTGGCATCCAATACATTTTTATCAGATATTGTAAGGAATTTGATAGGCTCGTTATGATTGATTTGGGGTATTATGATAAAAGGCACTTTTGCAAATCAGTCATTCATCTTTGGACACGTGATCTTTTTGCAAATCATGTTATAGTATCTTAACTATTCAGATTTCATATCAATATAGTTATATATATTTTTTACAAATTGATAATACTTGGGCGTGGTTACTTTTTTGGCAAAATTTTCTGATAATTGATTATTTTTAATTTTTTTGTTAAATTATCATTGTTTGGGTCCTTTTCAGTATTGGTCCCAAGGAATCCCAAATCGATGGCTCAATTCACAAGTAGCGAATAAGCCAAAAGTTGATTTTGAGATAATAGCGTTTTTATGGAAAAATGGTAGGCCTATAACTTGGAAATAAACAATGTTAAAAGACTGAAATTTGGTGGAATTATTAAATTAATGAAGTAAATTGGGAAATAATAAGGCTTAAAAATGCACATTCGCTAGTTTGACTTTGATTAATTTTGCTGGAAAGCGAAATAAATTAAGTGTGAAGTAGCGCATGTGCACATCCATTAGTTTGCATATTAAATAAAAAGAATGCAAACAAATGAGCGAAAATGGTCAGTTCGCTACTTCTATTTTAATAAAAATCCAGGTATCGAGACATTTTTAAAATGTAAACAAACGAATGGTACCATTCACTACTTGTAACTTTTAAGAATGATACATTGTTGGATATTCGCTACTGTTCACTTCTGTAACTTTAACAATTATTGGTTAAATTAATTTCTGTCATTAGGGATACTTCCAGGATCACAATGTTTCAATTATTTCATTTTTGACAAATTTCTTATTCGCTACTTCTGAATTAAGCCATCGAAATTGAACTGGTTTGTAAATGCAAATAATGCAGGCGAAATTAATCTGGTTGACCTAGTGACTTTTACATTGTTATTGGTTTGATGCTTGTAGGCCTACTGCTGAGCCATTTGTTAATGTAAACAAAAGTTAATATTGGTTGGGTTTGGATAGCTTCTGAAATGAATTCCATGTGAAACGCAAGGTTGATCAATGCTTTGATCAATGCTTTTATAAAGGTATATCGGAATCTATATTTATAATTCAAATTTTAGCATTTAAATGTGGATAATATGAATATCGCGTGACATGCATAAATGATTGGCCTAAATACACAAATTGAATGCTATTTGTGTGGGCTTTTTTTTTTTTACTTTTTTTCGACATGTCGAGCTGTTATGGGAAAAGTTTTGATTTTTGGAAAAATGTCTGGGACAAGGAAAGAGTGAAATGGAAAGTATATCATTTAAGTTGCTTATCCTTTTTGTATTGCTTTTGAAATATTCAAGTTCACTCTTTTGTTGAACGAACTATACATGCATTCGATTGATAAGAATTCTTTTTAAGCAATGTTTTCGATTTTTGGAAAAATGTCTGGGACAAGGAAAGAGTGAACTGGAAAGTACCCCATTAAGTTGCTTTGTTCTTATGGATTAGTTACTTCGGTGTTGTTTTGGGATTTTCCAGTTCGTTTTTTTTGTTAATCTGCTGCATGATTTTAACTGAGTAAATTACATTTGCTGAATTGTTGATACAAATTTATATTTTTGGGGAAATGTCTGGAGCAAAGAAAGAGTGAACTGGGAATTACCCCATTCAGTTGCTTTGTTCTTATGGATTAGTTACTCGGGTATTGTTTTTTTGAAATTTTCCAGTTCGTTCTTTTGTTGAACTACTGCATGCTTTTAACTGAGTAAATTACATTGCTGAATTGTTGATAAAAGTTTGGTTTTTTTTGGAAATTGCCTAGAGCAAAGAAAGAGTGAACTGGGAATAATCCCCACCCCATTAATTTGCTCTTGTGCTTCTTATAGATTAGCTGCTACGGTATTGTTTTTGAAATTTTCCAGTTCACTCTTTTGTTGTTCGAGCTGCACGTGTTTTATCAATACTTGCATATTCCATTTTTGTTAAGTTTTGGATTTAAAAAAATTTCTGAAACAAGGAAAGTGTGAAAAGAAAAAGTTACAAGTAGGCCTACCATTCGCTACTTGTAACTTTCAGAGATGATACCTTGTTGGATATTCGCTACTCTTCACTTCTGTAACTTTAACAATTACTGGTTAAATTAATTTCTGTAGCTTTAGGTTAATTAGGGACACTTCCAGGATCACAATATTTCACTTATCTCATTTTTGACAAAATTGGCTCATTCGCTACTCGTGAGTTAAGCCATTGACATGAGCAAGGTGTCTACTAGGTCATAAAAGTCATAAAAAGGTCATAAGTTTTGCTAGGTCATAAAAAAAGTCATAATAAGTC
>JAQIXP010001949.1:0-16511 GCA_034700285.1 Proteroiulus fuscus | reverse complement strand
AAAATATGGGAATATTTTCTCGAAGTACTTGAATACTACAGGAATATTTACCAAAAATATAGGAATATTTTAAGAATTCCCCCTCCCCCCACTAAAATATGGAAATATTTTCTCGAAGTACTTAACTGTTTCAGGAATATTTACCAAAAATATAGTAATATTTTAAGAATTTCCCGTCCTAAAATATGGGAATATTTTCTCGAAGGACTTGAATACCACCGAAATATTTTTCAAAAATATAGGAAGATTTTAAGAATCCCCCCCCTTATATATATTAATATTTTAAGAATCCCCCCCCCTAAAATATGGGAATATTTTCTCGAAATACTTCTGTTTCAGGAATATTTACCAAAAATATAGGAATATTTTAAGAATTTCTCCCCTAAAATATGGGAACATTTTCTCTAAGTACTTCAATATTACAGGAATATTTACCAAAAATAAGGTACTATACAATTGGAATTTTTCTTCAAAATATATGCGTAATATAGGAATTTATTCCCAAAATTTTGGCAATGCTTAACAGCAACATTGTTTAACAAAATATTGCTATCATTTACTAAATTTTGGCAAATTCGAAATACTATTTTTTCGCAGAAAATCAGCCATTTCCGCAGTTTCGGCTCACCGAAACTCGTTGTTATTGACAAAAGTATAGCTTACTTTGTCTGTGTTTTATGGACGCAAGTTCCTCGTTGAACATCTGTCCCGTGCTCCTTGCGAATGCCTCGGCAGTTGCGCAATAGCCGTGATGAACTAGATACGTGGACACGATCCTGTAAATATTCCCAAAAACACGAGCGGTCAAGTTTACTGGCCCAGGTGGCGCTTTACGGCACTCGGGGGATGACCTACTTATGAAGTGTGGTCTGCCATTCTCCTTGCCGGTCGTTCACGGGGAACCGCTCAATGGTCAGCCTATTCCTCATTCTCAGCTCCTGAGAATTAGAAAGAAAAATTGTTAATTTTTGTACATTACTGCAAAAAAATGTCAGAAAATGGCGCCACAGGCGACTTTTTTTACTCAAAAATGGTCTAAAAATCACCAATAGTGCCTAATTTTCCATTTTATTTATTTTCCATACACATTAAATTTCCATGACATTTCCAGACAATACTGATTTCCCTGACATTTCCAGGTTTTCCAGACGGCCAGACACCCTGTCTAACATTAATTTTTTTATGTGTAGTTCAATTTTGGGCATTAAACATACATGGATTTAAATTTAACAAAATTTTTTTCCCCTGATATATTTTGTATAAATTTCCAGCCTGAGAAAATAATAGATTTTTTGCATCGCACCTTCATCATGTCTTCGATGTCGAACACAAACGGGGCTTGCCCGAAATTTGCGTCGACCACTTCCCCGGGCGTCTGCAGTCCGACGGTCGGATAAAGATTGGGCTGCAAGGAAAACGAGTTTAGACGGAGAAGCAGTGAGAAAGGCTTAAGTTTTTTGATGGTGGTACCGGTAAATCGGTGAAGGCGATGCCTAAATTGTGTCCGTTTTTGGTGTAGAAGCAGGTGTTATCGATGAGATTGACACCGCAACCGATCACGTCGCCCGTGGTGAACGTCGGTCCGTAAGGTTGTCCCGTGCCTGATGAGCAGAACAGGTGGCCGTCGTCGCCGTGATAACCGTACGAATGCTTGTCCCAACCTTAGAGAAAGGGAAGAAAAAGTTGACTTTTACATTAAAAATTTTCTTTTTTAAATATGATTTCTATATTATTTTTCAAAAATTATAATATAGAAATGCATATTTTCCACAAATTTCTTTAAAAAATTTTTGAGGCAGGATAAATATTTACATATTTTTTCAGAAACTTTTAGCAAGGAAGATGACCATTTTTTAAATTTCAATTTAAAAATGTAGAGACTAGATCGTATTTTGAAGAATTTTTTTTTTCAAAAATGAGCGATTTTCAGTTTTAAAAAAAACTTTAGTAGCAGAGAAAAACATTTCTGTATTTGAAAAATAAATTGTTGCCATTAATTAAAAAAAAACTTTTTTTTTTTCATAAATTCTACTTTTGTTACGAATAGGCAACAATTTTCAATTTTTTTCTAAAAGTTTTGGTACCAAAGAGAGGAATTTTTATATTTTATTTTCAAATATGTAACGATTTCCATTTTTGTTGCTATTTTTGCAGATAGAGATAACTAGTTCCATATTTTTTAAAACTAAATTACAAAAATTTTACAAAATTTCATATTTGTATCAAGTTCTGGCAGCAGTGTTAACAATTTCCATATTTTTTTAAAACAATATTTCGAAAATTCTACAAAATTCCATATTTTATCAAAAGTTCTAGCAGCATGGATAACAATTTCCATATTTTTTTTAAAACCAAATAGAAAAATAGAAATTTTTCTACAAAATTCCATATTTTTATCAAAAGTTCTAGCAGTAGTGATACCAATTTCTAATTTTTTTAAACAAAATTTTGAAAATTTTACAAAATATCATATTGTTATCAAAAGTTCTGGCAGCACTGAGAGCAATTCCCATATTCTATTGCAAACAAAATTTAGAAAATTTTATAAAATTCCATATTTTTATCAAACGTTCTGGCAGCAGTAATAACAATTTTCAAGTTTTTTTAAACAAAATATAATTTTTTTTTTTTTTACAAAATTGCATATTTTAATCATAAGTTCTAGCAGCAGGGATACCCATTTCCATAAATTTTAAACAAAATTTAGAAAACATTACAAAATTCCATATTTTTTTTAAAAATTTTAGAAAACTTTACAAACTTCCATATTTTTATCAAAAGTTCTAGCAGCAGTGATAACAATTTCAATATATATTTTTTTGAAATAATTTCAAACATTTTACAAAATTTCATATTTATTAAACAAAAACTTTACAAAATTCCATATTTTTGTAACATAATTTAGAAAACTTTACAAAATTCCATATTTTTGTAACAAAATTAAGAAAACTTTACAAAATCTCATATTTTTGTAACAAAATTTAGAAAACTTTACAAAATTCCATATTTTTGTAACAAAATTTAGAAAACTTTACAAAATTCCATATTTTTCTAGCAAAATTTAGAAAACTTTACAAAATTTCATATTTTTGTAACAAAATTTAGAAAACTTTACAAAATTCCATATTTTTCTAACAAAATTTAGAAAACTTTACAAAATTCCATATTCTTGTAAAAAAAATTTAGAAAACTTTACAAAATTCCATGTTTTTGTAGCAAAATTTAGACATCTTTACAAAATTTCATATTTTATCAAAAGTTCTAGCAGCAGTGATAACGATTTCATGATATTTTTAAACAAAATTTCGATAATTTTACAAATTTCCATAATGTTATCAAAAGTTCTGGCAGCAGTGATAACAAACAACTCCCATATTTATTTTAATAAAATCTCGAAAACTTAACAAGAAATTCCCTATTTTTCCAACAAAATTTAAAAAAACTTAAAAAATTCCATACTTTTATCAAAAGTTCTAGCAGCAGTGAGAACTATTTCCCCTTTTTTTTTTTAAGAAAATTTCTAAAATTTTACAAAATTCCAAATTATCAAAAGTTCAGGCAGCAGTGCTAAAAATTCCCATATTTTTTTAAACAAAATCTCGAAAACTTTACAAAATTCCTTATTTTGATCAAAAGTTTTGGCCTCTGGCAGCAATGATAAAATTTTTCATATTTGTTTTTCGAAAAATTTGTCGTGACAATCACATTTTCCGAAAATGTAATCATTTTAGTACTATTATTTTTTTTTAAAATAAATTGCTTAAAATTTCCATGTTTGTTCCGAAAAATGGGGGAGAAAAGCACTCTACCCCCCATAGTTCCCGCACGGCTGTTTTTCCGAACAATCGGCTCTTACCGGGCAATCTGTTCATATTAACTCCTTGCGCCGACAGGCCGATTCCCATGTACCTAATAGCAAAATAAATATAATTTCAGTAAAATTTATCAGAAAAGCGCGTAATTAGTTTAATCAGACAAAAATTGAGTACCGTAATTGGCGAAATTGGACCACTTACCCATCTCTTCCTTTGCTCACGATTTTCACTTCAAAATAGTAGAGTCCGCACGCGGCTGGGATCGGGTGCGTAGCCCTCACGCTGGCTGCATCTTTGTGATTTTTGCCATAACCTGTAAATGACAAAAAATTTACAAAAATTAACACAAAATTAATGTTACCGAAAATGGTGATCATAATATTTAAAAAACCCAAAAAAACCCAGGCTTTTGGGAATTAATTTAGGTATGGCGAGCCGGTATGGTTACAACGCCATCTGTTAGTCAATTTACAAGCTAATGTGAGGTACCATATTACTGCACTGAAGTATAAAGCAAAAAATCTACACTCAGGTATTCCATTATGATATCGCAAAAATGAATATAACTCTACTACTGTACTATTTGGTAAGTTATTTCTATTTCAACATAGGGCTCGAAAATGAGCCAATGGCGAATGACCGGCATGGTTACAACGCCATCTGTTAGTCAATCTGCAAGCTTACGTGAAATTCAATGTTACTGCACTGAATTATAAAGCAAAAATTCTACACTCTGGTATTCTGTTACTACGGGTATTTCCGTTCCCTACTACTATAAATTTGGTAAGTTGACTTCTTTTCAACAGAATGCTCAAAAATGAGCCAATGGCAAATGACCTGTACGGTTACAACGCCATCTGTTAGTCAATTTACAAGCTCATGTGAGGTACTATATTACTGCACTGAATTATAAAAACAAAATTTAATCCGTTATTCCGGTATTCCGTTATGATATGGTAAGAATGAATATACACCGCACTGCGTGAAATATAGCGGGTTTGCATAAAAGCGGAGCCAATTTCTGCAATTCTACAGCGCCATCTAGAGTTCATGTGCACACCTGTTTACTGCATGTTACCCTTGACAACATAGTTATTTGTTAGCAGCCAATTAATCGTTTATTAATCCATGCCGTACCACTCACAGCAACGGTGAAAACCCTCTATTAGGCATAATTTTTTTGGAGAAATTGGTCAAAATCCTTGAGAATTTTCATATTTCCAACACATCCTGCCTGCTTTTCCCCATTTCTCTGAATATTCAACTTGTTCACATGTGTCACATCCCTGCATTTGGCCTTCCCATTCTAATATTTCCATTAAAATAAATAATAAAAAGTTAGTAACCTACACATTTTAGGGAGTTAACATTATTCCATTACAATTTAATGACACTTTGTGCTACTTCAATACTACTGCATTTTCCTCAAAAATGAATTTAAAGGAAAAATCCTGCTTTACGAGCATGTAGCAAGTTACTTGAAAATTAAAGCAATAATTTTTATACCAAAAACAGGCCAAATTTCTGGAAAATTACGAATTTATGAATTTTCTGAAAAAACATGGACAGCGCCATATTGCCAAGCAGTGGCGCATAGCGAGCAAATGTGTAACCATTCTTTGTCACTTGAACATCTAGCGACATCTGCTATAGCTAATATCGATGGTTTAATTCACACGTAGCGAATGAGCCAATTTTTTCAAAAAATGAGATTAGTAAACCATTGTGATCCTGGAAGTGTCCCTAATTAACCTAAACTTACAGAAATTAATTTAACCAATAATTGTTAAAGTTACAGAAGCGAAGAGTAGCGAATATCCAACAAGTTATCATCCCTAAAGGGTTACAAGTAGCGAATGGAACCATTTGTTAGCTTACCTTTTAACAATTGCTCATAACATGGGTTTTTATTATGGTACCATTCGTTAGTTTACTTTTTAGAAATTGCTCATAACATGGTTTTTAAGATTGCAAGTAGTGAATGGTACTATTCGTTAATTTACCTTTTAAGAATTGCTCGTAACATGCCTTTTATAAGAATGCAATTAACGAATGGTACCATTCGTTAGTTTACCTTTTAAGAATTGCTCATAACATGGCTTTTATAAGAATGCAAGTAGCGAATGGTACTATTCGTTAATTTACCTTTTAAGAATTGCTCGTAACATGGCTTTTATAAGAATGCAATTAGCGAATGGTACCATTCGTTAGTTTACCTTTTAAGAATTGCTCGTAACATGGCTTTTATAAGAATGCAAGTAGCGAATGGTATCGTTAGTTTACCTTTTAAGAATTGCTCCTAACATGGCTTTTATAAGAATGCAAGTAGCGAATGGTACCATTCGTTAGTTTACCTTTTAAGAATTGCTCGTAACATGGCTTTTATAAGAATGCAATAAGCGAATGGTACCATTCGTTTGTTTACCTTTTAAGAATTGCTCCTAACATGGTTTTTTATCAGAATGCAATTAGCGAATGGTACCATTCGTTAGTTTACCTTTTAAGAATTGTTCATGTCATGGATTTTTATAACAATACAAGTAGCGAATGTGATAACATTTGTTTTCATTCACTTTATTCAAAAGGCAAACTAACAGATGTGCACATTCGCTACGTTACACTTTCTTTATTTTCACTTTCCTGCAAACTTAATCAAAGTCAAACTAGCGAATGTGCATAATCATTTTTAAGCCTTTCATTTCTTAAATAACTTAATTATTTTACTAATATAATTATTGCACAAAAATGAAAACATTCCCTATCAAATACCGTATATATATTTCACCAAATTTCAGCTTTTTAACATTGTTTATTTCCAAATTAGACTTTTTTTTCCATAAAAAAGCGATTATCTCTCAATAGCAACTTATGACTTAATTCGCTACTTCTGAATTAAGCCATCGAAATTTAGATGAGTTACGGGCAATTACAAAATATGCTCGAAAACAGCACAAAAATGTCAGTTGTCACGATTCGAGCTCGGCTAATTTCTTTTTCAATTTTTCAACCGAGTTTTTCAACTTACTTCAAGGGTAAAAATGCGTTTAGTTTTGGTGTCAGGGGTACAATCCCATCAGTGTTTAAAAGGGAGTTGCAACGAAATAAGGAGCACCAAGGACAAGCACAGTTTCTTACAATTTCCAATTTGATAATTGAGCCAAAAAGGAGGTGGGCTGGCCTCACTTTTTAAACCATTTTCAGCAGTTAAAAGACTTCAGAAACGAATAATCGTGCCTTTCATTTTGCCATCAAATCACCAGCATAATTAATAAACACAGATTGCAGTAAGCCTATCAAACAGGACTGATTTTGGAATTCATTTTCCCAAACTAGAAGAAATATTAGATTTTTCCCCCCAAATATGCATAAATATCACAAGAATTATAAAAATTTCTTCCAAAACTAACAGAATTCCAAAACTAAAGAAACATTACAGAAACTATTTCCAAAATTATAAGAATATTACGATTCTTTTCCAAAACAAAAGAAATGTTATAGGAATTTTTTCCCAAAACTTAAAAATATATTATAGGAATTTATTCCAAAAGTAAAGGAATATTACAGGAATTACTTCTAAAATCATTTGAATAGGCCTATTATAGAATTTTCCTCCAAAAAATAATAGGAATATTATGACTTTTTTAAAAAACTAATGGAATATTATAGGAATTTTTTTTTCAAATTCATAGAAATATTACAGGAGTTTTTTTCCCGAAACTTATACAAATATTATAGGAATTTATTCCAAAACTAAAGGTATATTATAGCAATTATTTACAAAATCATTTGAATATTATAGATTTTGTTTCCAATATTACATGTATAGGAATATTTTGACTATTTTTAAAAAAACTGATGAAATAGGGCCTATTACAGGAATTTTTTTTTAAAAATCATAGAAATATTACAGGAATTTTTTTTCCAAAACTTATAAAAATATGATAGGAATTTATTCAAAAAATAAAGGAATATTATATGCATTATTTTTAAAATCATTTGAATATTATAGATTTTTTTCCAATATTATAGGAATATTATGACTAATTTTAAAAAAACAACTGATGGAATATTATATGAAATGTTTTTTTTTTTTTAAATCATACAAATATTAAAGGAATTTGTTTCCAAAACTAAAGGAATATTATAGGAATTATTTCCAAAATCATTAGAAAATCATAGAATTTTTCCCCCCAAAGTTATAGGAATATCATGACTTTTTTTAAAAAACTAATGGAATCTTATAGGAATTTATTTTTCAAAATCATTGAATTATTACAAAACTTTTTTGTCCCAAAATTTCAGGAATATTATATGATTTTTTTTCCCGAAACTAAAGGAATATTAGAGGCATTTTTTTCTCACAATCATAGGAATATTACAGAAAATTGTCCAAAATTATAGGATTTTCTTATTAAACTAAACGATTAAGAAATTTATAGGATAATTTTCTTTCAAAAACTGCATGATTTTAATAAAATTTTGCAAAAATACGCCTACATACCCAGAGAAATTTAATGACAACTATTCAAAATTTAGGTTGAGTTCAACTTTTTAAAAACGGTGAAACTGACCCCAACATGAATAATTTAAAATACATTAAAACCTTACGAAAATTTACCAAAATAACGTATAAATTGACCGAAAATTTTCCAATAATTAGCAAAATACAGGAAACTTTGGTAAAAATATAAGCAATCTTAAAATACAAATTTTAGCCATATTGTCTTAGTATAAATGCAAGTTGAAAGTTACTCTCCATAGATGGCGCCATGGGTCAATGGCATATCAGATGGGGCAGCCATATTGTTCAAGTACTAGTTACAACTTATTCACCGTAGATGGCGCTGTACCGATGACACGGGTCTACTTTTACGTAGATATTAAGAATGCTGCAAACAGAGCGCCACCTGCCGGTCAATCATGGACACTAACCTCGATACGATAACGGTTCCGACAGATTCGTAATTACAGTCATAAATAGAGCATATCGCACTGAATCATGCCAGTTCGATTAAGAATTGCGTTATAAGAAATAATTTACAAGGGATAATAGTTCAGGGTGTTACCCGCTAAGCCATTTTGCTCCAGATAACGTTGTTCAGAACAACGATCAGTTGTGATCAATGCAAGAAAATTCAGCCTTGTGAATAAATTGACTGGAACAACTTTCTAAACATTAAAAAACAAACCAATATTATTCGAAATTGCAACTACTACGATAAGCGTACCTGTTTCAAATACCAATTTTAAATATGTCATCTGTACAGTGCCATCTGTCCCTCACTTTCTAATCTTATATTAGGTACTGCGATACTGCGTTCAAGTAGGCCCCCTATTATTTTCAAAGGAAATCATCGAGAATGGGGGCAGCCATCTTGGACTGATGACGTCACCATGTCATTGATTGTTAACCAAACAGCTCCCCCAAACAAGACTCCCTAAAATTCCCCAGGAATTGTCAGGATCACACTAAAATGAATTTTTGGGAACATTTTAAGAAATCCCCCAAAGAATGGAATTTTGTGTAACTGACTTGTTGACAGCACCCTCTACTGCACTTCATTTCTCGCTTTAAGAGTATAAATTGTTAAGAAATTCCTCCATAAAATGGAATTAAGGAATTTTGCACAAATGCCTTGTCAACAGCGCCCTCTACGACACTTCATTTCTTGCTTTTGGAGTAGAATTTGTTCAGAAATTTTTAAGAAATTCCGCCATAAATTGACATTTGAAGAAATTTAGCGTAAATGTCTCGACAACAGCGCCCTCTACGGCACTTCATTTCTCGCTTTTGGGGTGGAATTTTAGAAGTAGGCCTACATGTATTTTGCGAACTATTAAGAAATTCCGCATAAAATGGAATTTAAAAGGCAAACATTTTGAGTAGCTCTAGACAACAGCCCCCTCTATGGCACTTCATTTCTTGCGTTTGGATTAGAATTTCAGAGAAATTTTGCAAAAATGCCTTGACAACAGCGCCCTCTTCATCACTTCACTTCTCATTTCTGGAGTGAAATTTGACAGAAAATGTTGAAAACTTCCGCCGTGAATGAAATTTGCAAGAATTGGTTAAAATATTTTGACAAAAGCGTCCTCTAAGACACTTCATTTCCTGTTCATGGATTGGAAATGACGTGTCTTAGAGGGCGCTTTTGTCAAAAAATATTCACGCAAATTCTGACCTTGCCTGGCCAGTTCTCAAAAATATTCTTGTTTCTTTGCTAAGACATACGAGGTTAACCCTTGCTTCTCGATCCCTACTGGTTCGAAAAAGAAAACATAAAAACAAGTCCATGATAACGTTGCACAAACACAAGGTTACAGCTGCTGTAACCAGGGTCACCAAACAACCCAACATTCGCATTTTCTCCAAAAGTAAACACCAAAACAATTGGGTTCGAAATCGAGTCAACCAACCCACCACCGTAGTTAATAAACCACGTGATAACTAGGGTTAGTCATTGTATATAGGCCGGATTAGGTTCGACAACCTTGTAATACTGTGGTGTTTGGTAACCCTGTTTTGAAACTTGAACGCAAGTGTTAACCACGTGGTAATTACTAATTAGTCTTAGTTTTATTTAGTTATTAAGCTGGTTTATAAGGGAACTGGTCACGTGGCTGATTGCGCAACTACTAGTTGTGCAACAGAGTGCATCCACAGTATATCACAAACGGTGTTATTTAGCAAAGTTATACAAGCTGTTATATACATAAAAAAGAAGAAAAAAGTGATATAACATGATGTCATTTCACATTTTTCTTGGTATATCATCTGTATTGTATCATTAGCAGTAACAATGTTATAGCTATAACAACTTGTACAACAAACATATGCAACTTCGTTATATAACGAAGTTTTGAGATAAATATAGTGTGCATGGACGCAAGTTCATACACGAAAGTTTGCTGCAAATATAGCAAGTTTTTCCACAAAATATATAAATATTCTAGAAATTTATTCCCAAAATATTGGAATACTACCGGAAAATTGTTAACATTTAGAAATATTTTGGAATTTTTCCCCCCAAAACATAGGAAAATTTCATACATTTTCTTCTAAAAAAAAAAATATATATATACAGGAATATTAGATTGTTATAAAATTTTACTCAAAATATGAGAATATTATAGAAATTATTTCTTTTAAATAGCCTTAATTGACTATAAAATTTCCCCAAAATATAGGAATATTACAGGGGTTTCCCCCAAAATATAGGAATATTACAGGAATTTCCCCCAAAATATAGGAATATTACAGGGATTTTCCCCACAAAATATAGGAATATTACAGGAATTTTTTCCTGAAAATATAGGAATATTACAGGATTTTTTCCCCCAAAATATAGAAATATTACAGGGATTTATTCCTGCAAATATAGGAATATTACAGGGATTCCCCCCCCCCAATATAGGAATATTACAGGAATTTCCCCCCAAAATATAGGAATATTACAGGGATTCCCCCCCCCCCCAAATACAGGGATATTACAGAAATTTTTCCCCCAAAATATAGGAATATTACAAGGATTCCCCCCCCCCCCCCCCCCAAAAAAAATACAGGAATGTTATGTAATTTCCCACAGCCCAAACTACACAGTATGTAAATTTTGTCTCGAAAAATATAAGAATATTATAGCAGTTTTCCCCCCAAAAAAATACAGGAATAAAATGTTTCCCCAAAATATAGGACTATCATAGGATTCTCCCCAAAATGTTCTAATATTTGAGGAATTTTTTTCACAAAATCCAGGAACCGAGCAATCAATGAATTTTGAAAAATGACTGGACCACAGTCAAGTTGCACACATTTGCACAAACAACAAGTGCTGTGTGTTTTGTGACTCAAATCAGAATCACACATCAGAAATTCACAAACAAAATGTAACACAGTTGCACAACATGAAATGCAATTCAAGATAAGCCATTGCCAAATAGCAACTGCATGATTGTGCAAACAGACCTTAGCAGCCCAATCAGCATGAACAAACATTTGCGCAACAAAGACGTAGTGCAAATCCACAGACATGAACTATATGCACATCGGTTGTGCAACACAGCCAGCTACAGCTGGAACTAGTGGCAAAAGTTGCAGCAGGATTAGCTTTGAGGATCACAAGAAGAGCCCGGATTCCCTTTGGGATTTGCAAGGATTCCATTTGAAAATTGCCATATGCTCGTATTTGCCAGGATTCACAAGCTGCACGAGGATTCCCTTAGAAGTCACAAATGGATTCACTTTGGAGTTCACAAGATTAAAAATAATTAATTAGCTTTAAGATTCACATGGGATTCATTTCGGAATTTGCAAGATGAAAAATAATAAGCTTTGAGACTGGCTTCGTAATTCACAGGAAGAAAAAGGATTAGCTGTGAGATTCGTTGGGGATTTACGTTGTAATTCACTGGAAATTCACTACCTGTGCAAGGATTCACTCTGGAATTCACAAGGTGAAAAAGGATTGGCTTTGAGATTCACTAGGGATTCACTATTTGCAAAGATTCACTTTGGAATTCACAAGATGAAGAAGGATTAACTTTGAGATTCACCAGGGATTCACTACCTGTGCAAGGATTCACTTTAGCATCCACAAGATGAAAATGATTAGCTTAGAGATTCACTCAGGATTCACTACCTGTGCAAGGATTCACTTTGAAATTCACAAGAGGAAAAAGGATTAACTTTGAGACTCACTGGGGATTCACTACCTGTGCAAGGATTCACTTTGGAATTCTCAAGATAAAGTATTAGCTTTGAGATTCCCTGGAATTCATAATTGTGCAAGGATTCACTTTGGAATTCATTTATAAGATGAAGAAGGATTAGCTTTAAGATTCACTAGGGATTCACAATCTACAAAGATTCCCTTTAGAATTCACAGGATGAAGAAGGATTAGCTTTGGGATTCACTACCCGTACAAGGATTCACTCTGGAATTCAAAAGATCGAAAAGAATTAGCTTTAAGATTCACTAGGAATTCACAATCTGCAAAGATTCACTTTGGAATTCACAAGATGAAGAAGGATTCGCTTTAAGATTCACTATTGATTCACCATCTGCAAAGATTCACTTTGGAATTCACAAGATGAAAAAGGATTCACTTTAAGATTCACTATGGATTCACTTTGGAATTCACAAGATGAAGAAGGATTAGCTTTGGGATTCACTACCTGTGCAAGGATTCACTTTGAACATGAAGAAAGATTATGTTTGAGATTTACATGGGATTCACTACTTGTGCAAGTCAGTGCAACGATTAACTTTAAAAATCACAAGATAAAAAGATTTAGACCGATGATGACCAAGACCACCAAAATTGCATTCTAGTACGCCATAGGCGCCATAGATGGTGCCACCGATATCCGAACAAATGGCTGCTTTTTAAGAAACCCATTTTTAACCAAATTTTGTCATTTCCATGCAATGGCTGATGGGGGATAATTTATATGAACCAAATACACACCTATATGTCCAAAGCCACCAAAATTGCATGGTAGTACTCAACTTACTTTATAGATGGCGCCACTAATATCCACACAAATGGCTGCTTTCTATGAAACTCATTTTCAACCAAATTTTGTCATTTCCATGCAATGGCTGAAGGGGGATAATTTAAATGAACCAAATCCACCAAAATTGCATGATAGTACTCAAATTACTCCATAGATGACGCCACTAATATCGTAACAAATGGCTGCCTTCTAAGACACACATTTCTACCAAATCTCGCCATTTCCAAATAGATATTTATCGGCAGGGGTACGACCCCAAGTTTTTAGTCATTTTTTTGTGGTTATCCTTTAACAAATTATCTCGTAACAAGGTGAGACTTTCCGCCCACGCCCGACGCGGAGGCGGATCAACGGCCTCAGGTGCCCATGACCCTAGCTATTCTAATCGGAATTAATTCCAAAAGAGGCAGATCCAGCAGGTAGGACAACAATCTGGCGATCGTGTTATGCCAACCCAAAAATCTGGCAAACAAACAATAAAAAAGTGTTATTGGGCAATGTGTTTATTAGTGTGCCGAATGCGTGACCTAATGCAATCAACAACCTGAATGACTAAGCAGCAGAAGTTGCATTTAGTAACAACATCTTTGTGAGTAATTTGGTTTTGAAAAACAAGTTTCACAAGCAGACAAAATAAAAATATTCAAAAATAGACAAAAGACTTCAAACTGGCCCAATGAGGTCCATTCACAATTCACGCCTCACACTTTGTAGTACACGCTTCACGGTAGGCTACACGTAAGCCTCACAACTCACACTTTACACCTCAATGTAGTAGAGGTGTAATGGTCACACTGTTAATCACACTTCCCAATTTAAGCTTCACACTTCACAATTTAAGCTCCACACTGCACGATTTAAGCTTCACACTTCACAATGTAAGCTTCACACTTCTCAATTGAAGCTTCACACTTCTCAATTGAAGCTTCACACTTCTCAATTGAAGCTTCACACTTCCCAAATTTAGCTTCACACTTCCCAATTTAAGCTTCACACTCCCCAAATTAAGCTTCACACTCCCCAAATTAAGCTTCACACTTCCAAATTTAAGCTTCACACTTCCCAATTTAAGCTTTACAGTTCCCAATTTAAGCTTCACACGTCACAATTTAAGCTTCACACTTCCCAATTTAAGCCTCACAATTCACACTTTACACCTCGGTGTAGTAGAGGTGTAATGGTCACACTTAATCACCCTTCCCAATTTAAGCTTCACACTTCCCAATTTAAGCTTTACAGTTCCCAATTTAAGCTTCACACGTCACAATTTAAGCTTCACACTTCCCAATTTAAGCCTCACAATTCACACTTTACACCTCGGTGTAGTAGAGGTGTAATGGTCACACTTAATCACCCTTCCCAATTTAAGCTTCACACTTTCCAATTTAAGCCTTACAATTCACACTTTACACCTCGATGAAGTAGAGGTGTAATGGTCACACTGTTAATCACACTTCACAATTTAAGCTTCCCACTTCCCAATTTAAGCCTCACACTTCCCAACTGAAGCTTCACACTTCCCAACTGAAGCTTCACACTTTACGATTTAAGCTTCACATTTCACAATTTAAGCTTCACACTTCACAATTTAAGCTTCACACTTCACAATTTAAGCTTCCCACTTCCCAATTTAAGCTTCAGCTTCACAATTCAATCTTTATACTTCCCAATTTAAGCCTTACACTTCCCAACTGAAGCTTCACACTTCACAATTTAAGCTTCACACTTCACAATTTAAGCTTCACACTTCACAATTTAAGCTTCACACTTCATACTTCAAGTTTAAAATCGATGGGTTAGAGCACAAGTAGCGAATGAGCCATTGCGATAATATGCCTCATTCGCTACTTGTGCTCTACGATATTAAAATGTCACAAAATTGGCTCTCCCTCCATTGGCTCTCTGTAGCGTAGCAAACTATAAGTTAGGGTCATCTGCTACCGTGTGACCATCGGTCATTTTTAACTGGAGTTAGTTATAAACATATGCTAAGAAAAACATGGCTTTAGTTTTTCAAGGTAAATCTGGACAACTGACCACTGGTCATTTTTAAGGTCTACGCCAGTCTCAGTTTTCAGTAAGCACCGAGTCAAGAGTGACCCCTGGGTCATTTTAAAAATTAATCCAATCTCGGGATGCCCACAATTCCTGAATATTTCGGGAAAACTGAAGTGCATATAATTTTTGGGCTCCCTAGAATTGGAAGTGCATATAACAGGAAGTATACATACATTTAAATACACTGTAACCAAATTTAGAATAGTATAAAATGCGTCTGATCCTTACATGGAAATGCATATAAACTGGCCACCTCCTAGCATCTAATCAGACTTAAACCTTACATGATTTGCTCATAACACGAATTACATATAACTGGGTATAAATAAGCTTATAAACCAAACACTGAACTATAGGTACCGCAATTATAATTACTTCAAACTGGGAATAGCTACAATAGTTACGTAGTAGACCACAATTACTGAATTGGATATAAAAACTAGAAATATGATATAATTTGTGGCTTTTTCAGTTTATACACACTTGCAGTTGTAGGTACCGGGTACAGTTCTAAATTTTCCTCTTGGAAATTCATTCACACTTCTGCACACTTCAGGTATGGGCTGACCCTATTTCCAGTTATACGTACTTCGCATTATGTGCAGTTCAGGAAGCTTTTACAAGTCATTATATGCTGCTCAGGATGATGAACATTGCTCAAAGTGTGCAAATATTTAGTTGGATACGCCATTAGCACGTGGCTCACCGAATGCTTGCGAACGTTTGCAAACATTTGTACACGTTTCACATTATGTGCAGTTCAAGAAACTGGCATTAGTCATTATACGCTGTTCATGATGTCAGTCAACTGTCAGTTGCATCTCCACCAAAAGTGCAAAACGTTTGCGAACGTTATCAAATGCTTGCAAGCTCAAAATATTTAGTTGAATACGCCAATAGTAAGCGGCTCAACGAATGCTTGCAAACGTTTGTTAACATTTGCCAGTGTTCGGTAGATAGAAGGAATTTGCTGTTTGTTGCAAAAAAATCTAGTTGCTTGCAAATATTTGCTTAGAGTTTCAGGCAGGTCCCCACCAAAAATGCATTTAGGGCAATTCCACCGTAACTGACGCAACAATTACAAATTATTATTTAGATTTGAATTTATTTAAAATGCTTTCAAA
>JAQIXP010001948.1:0-16512 GCA_034700285.1 Proteroiulus fuscus | reverse complement strand
CTCTGACATTCTTGATAGAATTTTTGAAGAGTTCCTTGTTTAAGGTTCAAAAAATGCCAGTTTAAGAGATATTCTGTTATTGTAAACAAGTATAATTTAGCCATCCAGAAGTTAACAAAATCAATTGAGCCATAAACCTTGAAATACAGAACTAAAAAAAGAAAACAAACTATTACTACATTAGAACATCTCGATATGGCAAATGATGTTCTGCCAATCCAACCTATCCTAATATCACTTGGGAAAGCCTTTATCCCCATCATAAAAAAGAAATAATATAATGGAGTTAACATATCTGTTATAGTGTACATGATTGATTAGCACAGTTTTTTAAACATTAATTGAGTATATTTTTGATATAGGCAAGTGCAAAAGCCAAGCACTATTTCTTTACTGAACATGCAGCAAAAATTTTGGGAAAAAAATAGTACATCACAAAAATATCTTTATCATTTATTTGAATCTACTTTAATGTACTAAATTAAAAAAAGTTCTCTATCAATTCGAAATTGATCCAGCATGTTTGCTTTTCTTATTGTAATATTAATATTGCTATTGCTATCCCAAAATCAAAAAAAAAATTATAGAGCACTATAAATTGATTTATTGATAATTTTCAATTCATAAACTAAAGTGACAATAGATAATGTATTATTATCTATTTTAATGTGTATTGTTTGACAGGAATAATGGTGATATCTTTTGAAAAATAGAATAAAATTTTTATGAATTAAAATTGTCAATAAATCAATTTAAAGTGCTTTATGTAGCATTTAATGCCATCATTATCAGGTTTACCTGGCATTCAATGGGAATAATGCCAAGAAGCAGTGTCAAGGCAATTGACCATAGCCAAGATAATTGGTCAAAGGCATGTTCCCATAGAATGCCAGCTAAACTAGATAATGAGAGTATTATTTGCTATAACATGCACAAAATAAAATGAATTTTGAACAGTATTTTAGGTAAACAAATGAGAAAATAAAACCAGGACTGTGATAATGCTTGACATTGTTTTCATTGTTTTCTTAGTTTTTAATTATAATTAATCAACTAGGCAAGCAAACTGGAAAGAACCGATTCCCTTTGATTGAAATTTTTTTGAAAATTACTGTCATATGGCCAAAAAGTAATTAAAAAGTAAAGAGATAGTTGTGTCAAGGGTCAATATTTAGATTTTCTAGCTATTCTGTTTGTGGAAATCTTACAAGAATGTGAATAATTATGCTCGTCTAATGGGACCAGTATTATGTAAAATTGGTCCCCCAACATGTGTTATAGATTTTATCATGATCAATGATATTATCATTATTTAAATTCCTTGATGGGGAGGTAACATGCATACAGAAATTGACAAGTTTGAGAACTATAACTTGCAGTGTGGTATTTGTCAGAGAAGTTGGGAAGGTTTTACCCCCCTTCTTTTTATCGACTCCCTTCCTATTCTTAAAATAAAAACTCCTTGGGGGGTCAGAAACTAACCCTACCACGTCTATAAAAGATTTATAACAAACGTTTGCCTCAAAATACCTTGTAAAACTACACTTACATTAATCAAATTAGTGTTATAAGTAAAATTTATACTTTGTTTTTAAAAAATTCCCCCTCTGGGGAGGGGGATTGTACTACCCCCTTTCCTCTGCCCTCCCCTACAAGAAACCCTTACGGCACTGATTACACTGAGCCCCCACCTCTGAACTCACACATGCTACCCTATTTGTAATTTTGCTTAAATATTGTTTTGTCCTGGGGGAAAATTTACCTTTAGAATTGTGCCCCCCCCCCCTCCTAAAACCACATGCCAAATTTAATGAATTACAAATTTAAATTAAAAGCAACAGTTACAAAATTGATTCTTGAAATTGCAATTTGCTAGAATTTTCAAATGGGAACTTGTGATCCAAAAATGGAGATTAAAATAGACAAAGTTATATAAAATACCTTTCAAAAGCCTATGTATAACCCAGACATGCAAATAAAGCTATAGCAGAAAAAGCACATCCTTAATAAATGCCACAACAAAATAAGTTATGTAACCATGACCAATTTTACATCAAGGATCATTAGATCATTTATTTTGATCTTTCATCTAATAACTTGTCTCCACAATTCAAAAGCAAACACTAGCTTCCAAATGAAAATAATTACTTTGAACATGCATTATTATTTTTCAAAAATAAAAATTTTTTTTACCAAAACCAATACTTCAGAAAAGAATCATTTGCAAGGATTTTGCCACATTGCTATAGCTTTTTTAATATGTCACTCTTTTTTTCAAATTTCTTATCATTGTTGGTTTATTTTAAGATTATGCAATCTTCCTAATCCCCACTGAACTCTGATAATGCACTTAAACTTTGAAAATAACTGAACATATTGCTTTCTCTTGCATTGTCTATGCTACCTTGTCCTGTACTAGTAGACAATTCCTAAACTTGCATGCTATAACAAGGATAGCAGAACAATTATGTCATTGGTATTCTAAAATAAAACTTACACAGTTTACTCCAGCAGATTACCCTGTACATTTTTTGAGATTGATTAATTGGGTCTATAAACTTATGTTAACACCTGCCATAGGTGTTACCAACAAAAATATAATCAAAAAATATAGTTATCATCACAGATTTTAAGCAAAATATCTGCAAATATCGAAAATTTAAATACATTAGCAAACATTTCATCATATTGTATAAGTAGAGCAATTTGATTGAGACACATTCAAGAAATAGAAATTAAGAAGAAAATCTGTCATCACAATCGAGATTATCTAAAAACACAAAATTCAAAATCACTTAATGAATCCTCAAACTCTACTTTATATATAATCATGACATGACAAAGACATGACAGAATGACAAAGACATAAAAAGATGTGATGGTATTATTTTCAATGTAATTAGTCAATCAAAATTCGATATTTATTCTTGTACAAAAATTTTAATTTCTAAGTGTAATACAGGCTTTATTGTAAAGAAAATGTAATTACAGTCAGGTTACAGGTGCTGAATGTGGATATAATTTCGATACAATCTAACAAATATTAATGCAGAAAGTAAACAGTGATTTAAAAATAGTTTTCTTCTAATACTAGTGTAATAAATCTGTAATTAACTACTAAGCTATCTTCCTTGTGCACTGCCTGCACAAGCCTGAGTTGCATTTATGGAAGATGACATCACATGGAATGGAAAGGAGAGAAAAAAAGAATGCAGTTGTGGTCAACTTTTAGTAGTACTACTGGCCCAACATTTGCCTTTAGGCCCAAAGGCCATGCAAGGGAGGAACAATCATTGGAAACAACAAAAACCATGATTAAAGCAACAGTCGAAGCTTTAGAATTGAACCCAGATCTCCACATAGGTGGATTTAGGCCCCCCCCCTTGGCCGACCAAAAGTGAAAATTTTTGAATACCTCCCTAGCATTATTTTTCAATTTTGGTGGTTTTTTTTAGCCCATTTTGAGTGTCTTTGAGCGAAAAAAGTCGCCTGCGGCGCCATTTTAAGTCCACTCAAAAAATTATATAAATGTTGGACCCCTCCCCCATAAAAAACCCTGGATCCACCACTGCTCCAGATTGCAATGTGGGATAGTTACCACTCGAACAGATATTAAACATAGAATCCTGCATCCATAAATGATTTGGCACAATTGATTATATCCAAAACAAGCAAGAATAGCTAACAGAAAAAGATCAGCCATATTACATTTTTCAAGTAAACTTGTTATGTAACAATAAGCAAACTTACATTTAGGATCATTAGTTCATTCACTTCAATGATCCCACCAAAATTCAGATCACAGTCAAATGATTTAGTGGAGATGTAGAATAACTGATTCTCTTGTTTCTACAATGGGTCTATAGTTACTAGGATTTTTATGGTTGCCAGATTTATAAATCGGTACTACCAATATCTCGCCCCAGGCTTTAGGAAATGTGTTTGAGTTCCAACAAGTATTGAAGAGGATAACAAGGGTATTATAGAAAGAGTTTGTATGGATATTATACATCTCATTAGGAATACCATCTTTTCCTGGAACTTTGTTTTTTGCCATGGTTTTAATTGCTTCTCGAGCTTCTTTTAGTAGAATAGGACCTTCCAGTTCTTGATTTTGAATGTGATTTGGAATAAACTTTTTTTGGAGTTTTCTTATGTATTTAGTTTGGTCTGGGTTTAATACCATTGCAGTGGGATTGTGGATACCAGTCCAGTAGCTTTCCCATTGTGTTAATGGTATTTTGTTTAGAATGAATTTGGAATTCTTTGTAGTTTTCTTAAATTGTTTGGAAGTTTTGGAGTTAGAAAGCATGTTAAGCCAGTTTAATTGATATTCTGTCTTTAGATGAGAGCATAGTAACGTTGTTGATACTCTTTTTCAAGTTTGTATAGATTAGTCTGTTATTGTTTGTTGGCTGTTTATTAAATTTTTCCAGTGCCTGATATTTTTCCAGCTTCAATTGCTTACAGTCATCATTATACCATTTGGCTTGCTGGAAGTTTTTTCTTAATTTATTGGGGGTTATTGCCATTAATTTTAATCTTTTAGCTATTTCATGAAGTTGATCATGAATTATTTTATACATAGAATCAGGATTGCAATGGGTAGTAACTTGTTCTAAGGGATTGGATTTGAAGTACTCTTCTGCTATTTTAAGATATGATTCAGCAATATCTTTCCAAAATTAGGAATAAATTCCTAACTGTGAAATCCACTACTACTAAGGACGGTGAGGAATAATATTTTAGTTTTGCATTATAAAAGAACAGTTTATTCATACTTGGTCATAAAAGTCGTGTTTTTTGTTACCAAAAGTTAGTCTTTGTTTGATGTTCATGAGGTAATTCAAATTATTGTTGGAGAATAAATCAAATTGACCCAAGTAGGCAGAACTGGTCAAATCCTTAGTATCTTGTTTTGAAAATTGATGATTTTTAAAAATGGATGATTATGTCTTATGTTTTTAGTAGCCTACAGTCATCATTGGAATGCTTAAATTTTGACATCATTTAATGTATTAAAAAAGTTTAATATTTCAAAAAAAGATCACAGTTTTTGAAATGCTGTTTTGGTTTGAATATGGCAAAAATTTTCTGAGATTTTTAGTCTATGCGTACACTAGGTGGCGCTTTTGTAGGTAATAATGGCTGTCATTGCTGGGCAATATTTTTCATGAAATCATGGTATATATCCTCTCGACTCATATTTTTATGGTAAATTTGTATTACATTTTTTTAAACACGTTTACTTAAACATGACTTTGGACAAAGCCAGACCTTCATTTTAATGGCGCACAAAGAGATAAAAATCAAGTTTTAAGATAAATGTACAAAATATTATTTTTTTCTCGCAGATAAAATGCAACATTTGAATTAAATTTTGAAAATTCAATAGATATATAATCTGTGATCCTTGGGTTATACTTAGTTTCCTGATTTAACTTCCTTCTTGATTTGAAAATAGCAAATGGAACGAGTAAACCCTATCACAACTACTTGCATCTATTTGGTGAAAAACAGGTGAAAAAGCTCTTAAATTGATGATAAACCTTATGGCCAATTGATAGCAAGCCACTTAACCTTTGGAAAATCAAGTACCATCATTTAGAAGTGGCCATTTTTAAGTGACCTCAGCACTACTTGTAACTACATTAACTGGTTAAAGAACTAACAGTAAAAATGATTGTCCCAATTTTGTGCCTTGTGACTGTCAGTCAGCTCCTGTCTATCAGTCCAGCGTATTCGACCCCAGTATTAAGTTTGAAGGACGAAATTCCCAGTTCCGGCCATCTTGAAGAAATGTTCTCGGACATCTACTTGGCCACTGGTGTGTTTCCTGATGACAAAAATCCGGACGGTTTTCATATGATTGCAAATGAACAATTCGACACATGCATGTGTATCGATAAGGGCTTATCTGGGAATGGTCATACAGTCAGTAGCTATTCTTGTGCCTTCACTACTACTAGTAACGGTGTTATAAATGAAAATTTTTACTTGAAACATGCTGGAGATGGTTACATTTTGTTCACCACTGAGGTAAATGCCTGCATTGGTGCTGGCAATTTAAACGGTTCACTGGTGTACACCGGAGATTGGTGCGCCAGTCCATCGCACCAGTTTGCCATGACGTATGATGGCGGCGACGTTGTGTATTTTGTACAAAAGCAAACAGGATATTGCCTGACGGCCACAATTAACTATGATCAACTTCAGGTGTCCATCTGCAACTATCAACCCAGTCAAGGATTTCGAGTATGTGACCTTACAGGTTTAAAATGCTGGCCTTCTGACAGATCTTAAAATGCTGCAGCAATGATTTGACACAGTGGCTCAATTGTTGTTTTAGTTGCACTGGTTAAAACACTGTAATTATTCTTGTTAATAAATAATTGTAGAAATATTGAATTGTGCTGATGCTTTATTGTTACAGAGTGACTTAGATTCATTAAACTTGTAGTGTCAAACATGTCAAGTTCAAATTAGTAAAGAAAAATGTCTGGTTATGCATATATCTCGTAATAAAATTAAGATTTTACTTTATTACAATCTGAGTATAGAGTTCCTTTAGTTGTTGTGCTCTTTGTAAAGTACCTGGACTTTAACATCCCATATGTAAAATAAAAGCATTTCAGACTATTTCAAAATGCATTTTTAAGATGAAATGCATTTTTAAAGTATATAGGCCTATGTATTTTAAAATGAAGTTTTTAAAATAGATTTTAAAATGTACTTACAACTCAAATAAAACTGAATTATCAATTCATCCTTCAAAAATGCATTTTAAATATATATTTGATATGCGTATTGCAAAGTTTAGTAATATGTATTTTGTTATGTATAGAGAAATGCATTTGGCAATGTAATGTGAAATGTTTCTTGGCTTAAATGAATGTGAAATTTTTCTTCAATTCATTGTGAAATGTTTTCCTAAATGCATTGCAAAGGGGCCTTCCTAAATGCATTGGGAAATGTACTTAATATACTTAAATAAATTTGTCCCAAAAATCATACATTCTGAAATGCATTTAAAAATGCATTTTAAAATACATTTATTTTTCATATGGGTAGTTAAAGAATCATAACATTATAAATGTCCATTTTGGAATCCATAGAAGATAAAACGTGTACAGTCCATTGAAATGAACCAACGTAGAGCTGCTGGATTTGTTAAAGGTAATTACCGAAGGATAGATAATAGGATCGTGATGCTACATTCTCTAAATTAGGATTCTTTGCGATCTCGAAGGGAAGATTTAAGCATGAGTTTGTTTATAAGGTTTAATTTGCCTTGTAATTCAAATTTTTTTTCTGATACCTTTTAAGCCTAATGCTAACGCTAGAGGTAGGCATGTTCACTCTAATCCTCTGAAGGAAATTTGTGCTAAAGAACGGATGCTTATTATTGGTCCTGTTTCTTACGTTCTATAAGACAATGGAATAATCTTCCTTAAAATAGTTAAAAATTGTTAGGAATTCAATTTAACAAATATGGTAAAGCCACTACTGACGTGGGAGTCTTCTACTGATAGTGGGATGACTTTCCCTACCAAATGGCATCATGATATGCTGATCATATGGTACTGAGTTGAATTGAATTGAATCGTGAAGGTATTGCTGAAATAAAATCTGGCCAGTTGAAGGTTCAAAGGTTAGATAGCTGCCTGGTTGATATCGAGGAGTTTTAGATAACTATTGCAGTACTTGTCTAAATCCTTTTTCTCTTCAGCATTGGCAATGAAGTCTACAGTCTTTATTGTAAACTAAATCAATTTAACAGTATTTTTTTATGTGTACAGTAATGCGTAGGCCTAACGTGTTCTAAGTCTTGAGTGTGAGGATGTGATGCGTGCGCCACCTTGTGATTTAATTTGATGAAATTTTTGGTTAACTTAGCATATACCCCCACAGAAAATATTGTGCAGAAAATGTGCAGATCAAGTTGTGTATCTGCATGCTGAATTTATTTAGGCAAAAAGTTATGCAGATTTCTTCAAAAGAAAAAAAAACTTATAACAGACTAATATCTGCAGAAATCTAATAACTAAATCATTTCTTTTTAAAATGTTCATGTCACTTATCACTTATCACGGCTCTACACTCTCTGCACCCACTGGATTTTTTTGCTGGTTGCAAAACTGCACACAAGGTATAGCTGCTGATGAACTTGTAGAGGACTGTATTATTTACTATTTTTCCAAAGCCGGACCGAAAACTCAAATTCCAAAGGTTCACAAACTTGTAGGCCTAACGAAAACCAATTCATTTCAGACACAAGCACGTTTTGGTAAAAAACTCGTTTTTACTTCATTTTTCTGGCACTCTTTTGGAATCCATAAATTCACAATCCAGATTAAGTAACTTTCACCAACTAGTAATTAAAACGCAAAATAAATGGCCACAATATGACAACCAACTTAATTTGCCATCAACTCCGATCAAAAACCCAAACCGAACTGACATAAAACGTTCCATTCTTTTTCCATTTCAAAACATGCGCGCGCCAAACCATTCATGCTTTTCAAACTAGCGTGCGTGCATACCTATTCAGGGTCAACCTACGACTCGCTAAAAAACAAAATTCAACGATAAAAAACAACACTAAAAACGCTCACCAACCTAATTCCCCCCATTTAAAACTAAAGTCTTTAAACAGCAACGTCGAGTGCACAAATCCTCGACACGGGGCGGCGATAAACTGTCCATCTTGTCTAAACGTCCATGGTACGTACTTGACCATCCTTCCCGGGGTAGACTTGGATGATCCTCCCTTTTGGCCAAGCATTGCGAGGTAGAGACTCGTCCACGATGATCACGACATCTCCCACCTTTACTGGAGTTACTCATTGGAACCACTTCGACCGTCTGGTCAGCATCGGCAGATATTCCTTGACCCATCGCTGCTAAAACTGCTCAGTCAAAGTTTGGGAAATCCTCCACTGTTTTCGAAGGCATCCATCAATCGGAAAGACTCCTGGCGATGACATCACACTGCTGGATCCGATCAAAAAGTGATTGGGCATCAGTGCCTCTTGATCCGTGAAATTTAGTGGCACATGTGTCAGCGGATGTTCATTGATGATGCTCTCTGCTTCCATGAACAGCATGTGTAATACTTCATCTCGTGGGGCTCTTTCCTTCAGTGTCACACTTAGGGCTTTCTTTACCGAATGGATCATTCATTCCCAACTTCCCCCATATGAGGGCAGAAGGGCGGGTTGAAGAACCATCGGATGTGTCTTGGTGCCAGTTCCTGCAACATCTTGTCTTGGTCGATCTCGGCTAAAGCTCGCTTTAGCTTGACATTAGCACCATGGAAATTTGTTCCATTGTCCGAATAAATTGCCGCTGGTTGACCACGTCATCCTATCATTCTTTGGATCGCCATGATGCAGGAATCTGTCGATAAACTGGCAGCTAGTTTTAAGTAAATGGCACGGGTTGTCAGACACGTAAACATCACACCGTAACGCTTTTCTCGTCTTCGTCTAACGGTGACATCCATAGGCCCGAAATAGTCCATTCCGGTGTGACTGAATGGTCTCTCACGAACAGCGGCTCTTGCTGTTGGCAGTTGTCCCATTTCTGGCACTCATGGTGCAGCTCTCGCATTCTTGCACAGCTGACAAGAACTCCACGCACTTCGCACCGCAGTTCTCAGAGCAGGTATCCAAAAGCGTTAATGCAGCTCGTTTACCACGTACTCTTGACTGCAATGTCCAGTTTTTTTGTGGTAATACCTCACAAACAATGTCATAGCTGCATGTTTCGGATCAAGAATCACCGGATTCTTGACACCTGGCTCGGCTGTTGTAATTTGGTTAAGACGTCCTTGCACTCTCAACACTTCATCACTGTCCAATTTAGGTGATAACTGGTACAAACAACTTGTCTTGGGCAGCCTCTTCCCATTTTGAAGGCACCGGAGTTCTTCTGAGTAACTGTCCAATTGTACTTTCTTGCACCATAACTTTTCTGCTGCGACGTACTCCTGAGGAACTAACTCTTGACTTCTGCTTCTTTTCTTGGTACGGCAGACTCGTATGAAGCGTATCATCCAAGCAGTAGCTCGCAGCAGTCTCATCCATGATGAAAATTGGGTCACATCTGGAAGGCAAACATCCAGGCAGGCTATTGCATTGACGAATTCAGACTTTAGCTCCAAATCCTTGCTGTCAGCACTGTCAACTTCCTTCGTTGTCTCCTGGGGCCATCAATCCTCAGCCTGGCACAAAAACTCAAGTCCTGTCCACCATCGGTTTTCCGCTGAGAAATCTGTTGCTAATGTGTTTCTGGTGGCATCATCGGTGACATTCTCCTTTGATGGAATCCAATGCCAGTCTTGCAGATCCGTAAGCTCTTCGATTTCTCCGACGCGATGAGCAACAAACATCTTGTATCTGCAGACATCCAACCGTAGCCAACACAGAACTGTCATCAAATCCGTCCAAAAGTAGCACTTATTTATGACGGCATCGTGTTCCATCTTGATGGTTTGGGCTAAGTGACTGGCCATTACTGCCGCTTGAAGTTCCAGTTGTGGTATGGACATTGGCTTTAACGGAGCTATGTGAGTTCGAGCCATGACTAGTGCACTGGTGACAATGTCTCCTTCCCTGTATCTGAAGTAGGCAACTGCTGCAAACGCCTTCTTGCTGGCATCACAGAACAGGTGAAGCTGTACCTCATCCCAGGAATCCATGGTCCGGTTGTAGCACCTTAGAATCTGCACTTCTTTGACCTTTTGAAATTCCATAAGCCATTGGGTCCACTCCTCGAATGAATTTGCTGGAATCTCATCGTCCCAACCTATTTATGTCTTCCAGATGTCCTGCAGCAAGATCTTGGCCTTTACTGTGAAATTCGACAGGAAACCTAGTGGGTCAAAAACAGACATTACGACGCTCAGTAGCTCTCGTTTTGTAGGTCGGCAACTTCCATCCAAAACATCTTTCTTGACTTTGTTGAACTTGAGCTCAAACTGAAACAAGTCTTGGTTTGTATTCCAGTGTAGTCCTAAAACTCTTTCCGATGGCAGCTGGCTCAAGTGACTCATGTCCTTTGCTTTGGCTCAAAGCTCTAGGGGAATGCTCTCCATGACCATTCGTGAACTGCTGATCCAATTGCAGATCAAAAAACCACAGCGATGATGCACTTCAGTGACGTCCTGCACCAATTTAATTGCCAACTCCTCTGTGGTGGCACCATCTAAGCAGTCGTCCACGTAATGGCACTCTTATAATTGTTTTGGCTGCCTCTGGAAAATCCTGTTCGAACTCTCTGGCATTAACATTCTTGATTTCCTGAGCACAACTCGGAGAACACGCAGAACCAAACATCATCACTGTCATTTCGTAGACATCAAATGAGCGATTTCTGTCCATTCCTCACCAAAGGAATCGCTGCACAGGTAAATCCTCTTCTCTAATCCGCACTTGGTGAAACATTTCCCTAATGTCACCACAAATTCTGATCTTGTGTTCTCTGAACTTGAACAGCACACTTGTCAGCGAATTTACCAAGTCCGGTCCAGCAAACATTGCATCGGTGAAGCTCACTCCTCGGCTTTTGGCAGCAGTATCAAAGACCATCTGGAATTTCCCTGGCTTGTTTGGGTTCGAAACGGCGAAGTGTGGTAAGTACCACGTCTTTGGGCTTTTCTTTGCCGTCTCTTTTGAGCTTAGTTTCCTTACGTAGCCCTTGTTAACATAGCTCTCGATGTTCCCGCAGTACTGTTCTGCATACACCAGATTGCTGTCCATCTTGCGCTCTACTCCAGCCAACTGTTTCAGGGCCATCGACTTGCTTTCAGGGAATTTTGGGTCGTCGTCTCGACATAGAAGTCCGATCTCAAAGCGTTCACCGACTCGCATCGTTGTGGCCTTTATAATTTCTTCTGCTCTCTTGTCTTCTTTGGAACGAGGCCTTTCCAGTAGCACTTTAACGCCAAATGATTCCGTCTTGAAAGAGTCCTTCACCAGTAGATGGAGCTCTTCGTCCCTGGCATCCTTCATCCAGTGACACTGCGGAATTCTTCTGCATTCTCGTCCGTTGGCGACATTCCCGTGAATGACCCATCCTAGAGCGGTCTTCGAAAGAATCGGCGTCTTTGGTGGTCCTTTGATGCACTTCTCAGCCACAATAAGATTTCCGTGATCTTGTCTGATGAGAATCGTCGGCTTGGCATCCTTTAACGAGTCGATCTCCACTTTTTGTAGATGTTCCTACGTAGCAGCTAATTTGTTGATATCCACGGTTGTTCTCCTTAATAAAAGATCCTTGACAGTCCTGACATCTTCCAGCTTGAAAACTTTTTCCATTCTTGCTCCTTTAATTGTCAGTCTGACTCTGCTGGAATCTTCAGCACTTACTCCATTGGCTGTTTGCATGTAGAGCTTCACTGGGTTTCCCTGAAGACCGAGCTTTCTGGCTATCCAAGCTTCTATGAGCGTAATCTCTGATCCATCGTCCAGTAGTGCATACATCTCTACTTTCCCTGCTGGTCCGGCAAGAATCACTGCAATCACCTTGGCAATACATTTGATCCTATCCTTGTTGATCTGGTATGTCCGACTGTAAACCTCGACGTTTTCAGCAACCTTGGCTTCACTGTGCAGACTCGCGTGATGCTTCTTATTGCAGCCATCCTTATCACACTTGTTCCGACCGACACGCTGCAATCTGATGCCCGCACTTTGGATAGCAGAAACACACTTTGTTCTTCTAGACAAACTCCAAACGTTTGTCAGTGTCCATCTTCTGGAATTTTTGGCATTTGGCTAGCGAGTGTCCATCTAGCTTGCACAACATGCACGGAAACTTCTTAGATTCGGTCTGATCCGCTTTTTCCTCTGATGTGGTGAATACCGTCTTCCTCTTCCTGTCGTTATTCTGTTCCTCTGTACTTTCGGACGTCTTCTTGGAAGGTCGACTGATGCTCTCAAGCAAATCCACTTCTTTGCTAATCCAGCCAGAAAAATCCTTAAGTGTGACCTCATCTCTGTCTTTTCCATCGAGAAATATGGCCTATCTGTGTCGGTAGCTTTCCGTAAGCTTGTCGACGAATTCGTCCAGCACTATCACGTTTGTCAGATTGTCAAAAGTCTGAAGAAACCAGCCTATTGCCACGAAATGTCGAATCGCGTCTGCTATCGTAGATACTTGCTCCGTATCTCCATCCTTGAGCGGCTTAAATGCTCTCATTCTGTTTAGAAGATCCTTAATCACGTGGTCTGGCCGTCCAAACTTCTTTTGAAGTGTCGCTATTACCATCTCGGGATTGTCGGATATCAGCATCAGATCCTTTACTGCATCCTTGGCTTTTCCCTTTAGTGCGCTCCGAAGACGACTCATGTTTTCTTTGTTGTCAAATCCACATTTGATCGCTGCATTGCAAATTCTGCTTAAGAACTCAGGCCAGTCTTCGTATTTTCCATCGAAGGTTGGCAAGTCTTTTCAGATAGTCTTCCTCCATTCCCTTTGCTGTGCCAATACAGCGGCTGTTGGGTGTTGGACTGCAAAAACTTTGGATCGACCCTGACCCATTGACTGTCGTTCTTGGTCTTGATTTTTGCAAGCGTTGATCATCCTAGAAATTGCCAGCATGGAACTTGGTTCCTCAATTGGCGTTCGTGGAATTACAACGTTTGCACTCGTAGCTTCTGTTGGTACGGCTCCAGTGATCCTATCCTGAATGACCACTGGCGGATGTGGCTTGATATTCTGAAGCATATCCATTTGCTCGAAATCCGCTTCGGGTTGCACGCTATTAACCCATGCCCGAACGCGGTCGTCATGATTCGCGGTTCCGATTTGCATTGCACTGATGACCGAAAATCGTTGCGAAGCACGAACACTATTCCGTTCTTGTTCTGCAATCTCGGCTAATTCCGCTTCGTGTTGGAGTTGTATGAGTTCCTCTTGTTCCGCACTGGCTTCGGCTCGCAGTGTTGCCAAATCTTGCTTCTTCTTTAACTCAGCCAGAATTCTGCAACGAGCAGCGGACACGTTACTCCTGTTGGTCGGTTGAGTAACTTCTCCTGAAGAGGCAGAATTATTCCCTTGACCTGCTTGGTTGATTCATCTGAGTTGGCTGGTCATCACCACTTTGCGGAACTTCTTGACTGAAATTCCCATCTTGGAGCCATTGTCCAAAATGATGTGGTGGTACTCCTTGGTTTGCCCTATTGGACTTACGCACTGAATCCGAATCCATTTGGCTTGAAATTCAAATTTGTTCAAAAACTCACTATTTCCATTTAAAAATCCTTGAGCTGTACGATCCGGCTCGACGGACCAATTATAGCTGCTGATGAGCTGGTAGAGGACTGTATTGTTTACTATTTTTCCAAAGCCGGACCGAAAAACTGACATAAAACCAAAGGTTCACAAACTTGTAGGCCTAACAAATCGATTCATTTCAGACACAAGCACGTTTTGGTAAAAAACTCATTTTTACTTTTTTCTGGCACTCCTTTGGCATCCATAAATTCACAATCCAAATTAAGTAACTTTCACCAACTAGTAATTAAAACGCGAAATAAATGGTCACAAATATGATGACCAACTTAATTTGCAATCAACTCCAAATCAAAAACCGAACTGAACTCAACAAAAACGTTCCATTTTCTTTCCATTTCAAACATGCACACGCCAGCATTCATGCATCTGAAACTCGCGCGTGTGTCAACCCATTCAGGGTCAACCTATGACTCTTGCTAAGACACAAATTAACGATAAAAAACAAACACTAAAATGCTCGCCAACAGGGTTTGAGTTTTGTTTGGAGTGTGAATAGTAAGATTTATGGTTCAAGTTTGGTATAAGGTTTGATGATTTGTTTGAGGTTTTGTATTTTGTTCATGGTGTGGAATATTTATTTGAGGTCCCACTTTTGAATTTAAAGATTGTCCCTATGAGCCACCGTAGTTGGATTTTATCATAACCTGCGTGGACAAAAACCTAAAAGTTCAAAACGTTTTTAATGGCCGATAGAGAACAGAGAAGATACACTAAAAACACAAAAAGTAGGGAAACATGCTTTACTTAAAGGCACACTGTCCTCTAAAAAGTAGGCTTATTGACTAATTGAGATCATGCCACCAAATGGCAGCATGGTGTCTGCTTATTCTTATGAGGTAATTCATTTATAGTTAGGAGTTGTATTTAATCCCTGATTGGCTAAAATTGTCACGTAGCCTCGAAGTCATCCATGAGCGGATTAGCCTTCTCCGACATACATTTAGAAAATATTCGTCATAGTGACGACCATAAAGAGGGAGAAAATACCAGAAAATAAAGTGCATTTTTCAAGGCTGAAAGAAATCTTCGAGGATGAAACCAAGTGATGATTGACAAATATGCCAAAACTTTCTTTTGAGATTAATAGCATATTTATGGAAAAATGTTATAACTTGGAAATACACAAGGTTTAAAAAGCTTAAATTTTGTGAACAGATGAAACAATATATATTTTATCTAGGGGATGTGCTAATTTTTTTTAATAATTAAATTAGTAAATTAATATGCAATTAATTTTAGCAATTAAAGGCATAAAAATGCAAATTCCCTAGTTTGACTGCGAATAATTTTGCAGTAAAGTGAAATAAAGTTAAGTGTGAAGTCCAGTATTTGCACATCCATTAGCTTGGCCATTAAAACCGTGCGGGTCAAAAGCCCCGACGGTTAACCGTTGAATCATTAGTTTGGCCATTAAAAAAAGAATGTAACAAAATAAACAAAAATCCAGGTCTCAAGAAATTTTTAAAATTTGAAATAACAAATTGTACTATTCACCACTTATATAACATTTTGAAGAATGACAGCCTGTGGCATATTTGCTACTGTACACTTCTGTAACTTTAACAATTATTGGCTAAATTAATTTCTGCAGGTAACTTTAGGTTCATTATATAGGGACACTTTCAAATGTTAGTCACAAATAAAACAGTTCTCAAATATTTGTTATTCAACATCCTGAAAATATGTAAGAAAACGAACTCTTTTAAGATCAAATAAACAGTCTTCATTTGGATTAGTTAGATAAAATGTATTCTTTAATAAATATATAAATATATATCACAGAAATTTGTCACTTATGCATAGTGAACTCTTTGGAAATAGAAGAGATTTTTAAATAGAAATACATAAAAAGGGAGAGACAAATTTTCTCCATCCTCCTGATGTCAAAAGATAAGCTTAAGGGGGCTGTCCACACTATCAACAAAATGCATGCTCCTATCGGAATCTCCATGTTAAGTACCTGTACAAATTAATCGATAATGGCTTAACATAAATTGATGGGGTTTGATTTTTTATGAAGGACAATTACATTTAATAAAACTTGATGCATTCTTTTTCTATTTATCTGCCCCGTGAGCTGTACAATCGGGCAATATAGGGCAAAAAAAATGGCAGTTAACTTTAAACATCGATAAATAAATATAAAATGCACGTAATAACAAAATCGATCTTATACATTTTGTAGTAAATTTAATAAGCTTTCCAAAAAAT
>JAQIXP010001947.1:0-16520 GCA_034700285.1 Proteroiulus fuscus | reverse complement strand
TAAATCTTAGCCAATCTCTGTAAATCTTAGCCAATCTCTGTAAATCTTAGCCAATCTCAGTAAATCTTAGCCAATCTTAGCAAATATCGGTAAATCTTAGCAATCCTTAGTATATTTAAACGAATCTCAGTAAATCTTAGCGAATTTCGGTACATCTTAGCGAATCTTGGTAAGTCTTGGCGAATCTCGGTAAATCTCGGTAAATCTTAGCGAATCTTTGGTGTATTAGTATTAACTAAGGGCCAGTCGGGTTTGTTTGATTCTTGGTGAATCTTTGATTGAGGGGGTCAGAATAAGCCAAGTAAATATTATTTACCGATAATCTTGGTGAATCTTTAGTGAATTAGTTTGGTGATGGGTGGGGTGATTGAGTCTTTGTAAATCTATGGTTAGGAATCTTTTGAATCCCGTTGATTCTTAGTAAATCGTATTAAATTAAATATGCTTACCGGTGCATTTTTGGAATCCTTCCCAGGACTACAACGACCACATCCAGGAGATCTCCAACAAGCTGGTATCCATCATGGAGAACATGTCCGAAGTGCAATTAAGTAAGGTAACGTCACTCGTCGTCAGCGTCGCCGCTCAGTCGTCTCGGCCGGACGGCTCACGGGAATCTCACGGCGCACTTTCCTTTTGCCTTTTTCAGTGGGAGGTTAAGCCGCCCGTGCCCTCGCCCTGCTTCCGCGCCATCTGCAGGCAGCTGTGTAAGCTGCACGAGGCCATCGCCGACGTGCTCCCTCTCGACCAGGTCCAGAAGCTGTTCTTCCGCATCAACGCTGCCTTCAAGGGCAACCTAAAGCGGCACCTGCAAAAAATGAACGTCCAGAACGACGGCGGACCTCAGCACGGGTACGTAAACAACAAATTTCAAATTCTTGACTCGACCTCGTCCTACTAAAGTAACATTTTTGCGGTTTCAGGTTAGTCACCTCCGAACTGGCCTTCTACCTCCAATCGCTCAAATCTATCAATTGCATTCGGAGCGAGGAGGACCTCGGCATGAACGACATCTGGGTGGTGAGGTGACACCCGACCGGCGCCGAAACCATGGGAACCGCTTTACGTATCTTCGCCTAGGATCGAGTCGGCAGCTAAGGGCCGGCCCTCGGGCGGGAGGCTCGAAAAAAAACTGTAAAAAAATGAAGTTTTATGTGAAGAACTTTGGCCGAAACCCCGAAACTGCGCTGGCCCTTAAAAATCTCTGATTTAATATGTGAGGGTATTATTTAAATAACTTATTCGATGATGCATCGGGGCGCAGAACGGGTCAAAGGGCACCCACTGCTTCACACCGTGCTCACAATGTAGTGTCTACCACCTGTTGTTACTTGCACCTGCCGATTAAAGCTAATCAGTTGTCTGCCAATTAGTCTCAATTCAATTCAATTCAGTACGCTACGATCGGCATGTCATGATGCCATGACATATGTATTTGGCAAACATCGTAAATTTCTTCATCATTGAAACTGCTGTAATTATTATTATTGCCCACCAACCATTCACATTTTTGCGAACGTTCTAATTGGTTCGAAGAATGTTCTGAATCTTGGGACCAGGGGATCGGAATCATGGAACTGACCACTTCAATGAATCTTTTCGGACCAGGGTATTCTACTTGTCCCATTTACGCTCTCTCACCTACTTTCTTTTCTCGTATTAACGGCTAAAAGAAACAACGGCACGAACGAAACTTTATCTCTCGGTATTAGTTTATTACTACACTTACGATGCAAATCATTTACCTAAGATGCGAGTCCGACAAAACTGCTCGAATAAATTAACACGCTACAGGATCCGACGGCTGGAAACTCGTCCTGAACCCTAGCCAGGAATTTTTAAAAAAAAAAAGTAAATGCTAATGTAACCGACGATAGAAAGTGGGGACTTGCAAACGATATCCTGAGCTAACCGAGTCGTTTTTCTTAAAAAAAAATGGGGAGCGGGGGAGGGAAAATGAGCTGAAATTATATACAGAAAAAGTTCCTTAACGACGAATGATGGGAGGGGACCGTTGTGCGATAAATGTGTATATAGCATGCAAAAATTTAGCTGTGATTTCCGCGGAGGATTCTCGGGCGGAAAGGGACCGGACAGTAAGACGACGGACGCTTAGCGGAACGAGTGAAGCCGGCTATCAACTTTTGCGACAAATTTTTTTTGGTTATATGTTTAAGTCCAGTTTAGAGAAAGAGTTGGAACTTGTGACTAGACTTTTTACACTGGATACGGATCAAAATTCCTCGCAAGCTGGAGGATACAAAAGCTGACGCGCTGGCATGCTAATAAGTCTTCCACATTACGGTTATACATGGGTACAAAGCTAAGCATAATATCCGGGGGGTTCCGGGTCGGGGAAGGGGTTTGCTAAGACTAACTAGGAAAATTCCTTGTATACCCTGTAGCAAGAAATGGGTTTTAAGAAAACATGGATTCCATTGGAAACGTAAGGCGAAGTTTCTCGTTCGGAAGTCTTTCGGACAATTCTGACCATTGGCTGGTTGCGCCACCTAGAATTTCCAACTGCATTTTGATGGTGATTTCAAACAAAACACCCAAGCACTTAAAAAAGTCCTATTATGCAGTTGGAAATCATGAGATGGCGCTGCAGCCATGTCACGATTCAACTTCCGGCAGTCAGTCATGTTACCTAACCTTAGTTAATTTAACTACGGTCGGTTCCAAAAACTTAGAGACCTTGGCTGGCCACCTGTTGGCAATATTTTATGATTGCTTGTAGTTGCCTCCCATGTAAGCTTCTATTAGTCGCCCCAAATGAAAGATGGATTGAAATTCATGCCTCTAGTGCTCAATAACAGAAGTAACTCCATAGCTTACAATATTCAAACAACTCATCTATTTATAGTTGACACGGGATAATGCATTAGGAGTGGAGCCTATTGAACTACAAGTATTGTCAACAGATGGCACTGACGCCAACCCATTTTTCATTTTGAACGACTACAGTATAACGTTACGAGCAAATGAACTGCTTGGTTAGAATTTTGTCCGCCAACAACATCCTAACTAAGCATGTTTATATCTGTATTTGATATTTTCTGCTTATTCTTGATTATAGCTATGTAATTCTAGTTATAAATGTACTACGTATAACCGCAGAAAATACCGATTTAAACATGTGATCTACTTAGTTAGGATGTAGGTAGGAGACGAAATCATAACCAAGTGCAATTGCTAGCAGAACACTAACGGATGCTTTAACGGAAGGCAGCTGTAAGCAATTAGAAAAAACTGCCACCAGGTGGCCAGGCAACGACTCAATTTTTTTGGAACTGACTACTATGATAGTTAATTACTCTCTCTCATTAACTAACTGGCGTAATTTCATGTGACCGGCTTCTCGGGGCGCTTTCAAATATTCCCAAATCCCAAAGCGTTCGGATAATAGCTACCCACTAAATTGCATTTAAGAAAAATTAAGAGTAGCTAGCGCCACCTGTAGCCAACTCTTATTAAAAAACTAAGTAAAAACTGTACAAAAATTGGGATGGGGTGAACGTAAGAAAAATGGAAGACAAAACACCCCGATATTTATCCATCCTTGCCCACCGAAAAAAAAAAATGCCGGCAGAACGAACCAAAAAGCTCCGTGGGGGCGCCACCCACGACCCGGGCAAAGTCAACTTGGCGGGACAGAAAAGGCTTTTCGTCCCTTCAAGAAAAACCGATCTCGCTTCACACGCAGCCGTACTCGTACCAAATGGAATTGTCCACCGTCCTGGGGGGCGGGGGCAAACCGTCCCCGGGAGGTTGCATCCCGTTGGTCACCGTTTCGGGGGCGGGGTCCGTTTTGGGGCTCGGTTCGGGCAGGGCGGTGTGGCGTGGGCTACCCTTGCTGGACCGCATACTGGCATTTGGCGAGCTGGGCAAGCCGGATTCGTTGCCGTTGGCCAGAAGGCGAGAGTGCGGCCTGTGCCCGGGGGATAGGTCCGGGGAGACGCCCCCGGAAGAGTGGCCATTGGTCAGCCCGTTGACGTTGGGGTCCGGTTCGTTGAAGGAAGATTGTCTCGGACTGGCAGTGCGAGCCGGGCTGCCGGGTTGGATGGAATCCCAGCGGCCGGACAGGGAGCCCGTGGGGGAGCCCCTGGACAGCTCCATCATGCTTACGTATTGGTCCCGGCCGGCCCGTTCCCACTCCCGCGGCGTGGGCGTTTCGCTGGTCAGGGTGCGGTGAGCCACCAGCGGGGAGGAAGTTGCGGAAGAGATGATGTATTCGGAAGTGGTGTTGCGCATGGACCGGTTTTGCATAGTACCCTGGAACGACAATTATAATCGGGATAAGGGGTCGTTCATAAACTACGTTCTGTTGTTGGGGGTTCGTAGGAATTTAGATTCAGAAATTTTTTTGTGTACTAGTAAACTGTGACATTTCCCAGACTTCCCCAAGTTGCTCCAAATTTCCAAGACAATTCTGAAGGAAGGGGAGGGGGGGGGGTTAGGAAAAAGGTGTAAAAGTCCCCAACGTTTACTATCACGTGTTATATGGATGGCCCCTAAGCGAAACTACGACATGGCGCTTCAGTTTGTCTAAAATCCTAATATTTAAAGGCTGAATTAAAATAAAATTACCTAAATTTTACAAAATTTACCCGAGATTCCTAAAAAAAATTCATTTAAAATTCCACATACTTTACAGTAGTTTCGAAATTCGCCCAAATTCCCCAAAACTTCTTAAAATTCCACTCCAAAACGAGAATTTAAATGCCATTGAGGGCGCTGAAATTCCAGAAATTCAGGCAAAAATCTCTTCAAATTCCACAAACTTTACAGTACTTACGAAATTAACCCCAAATTTCCAAAACCTCTTTTAAATTCCACTCCAAAAACCATAAAAAAATTCAATAGAGGGTGCAGTTTCTTGAAATTCACACAAAAAATCTTTCCAAATTCCAAATACTTTTACAGTAATTTCAAAATTCACCCCAAATTCCCCAAAACTTCTTAAAATTCCACTCCAAAACGAGAATCTCAATGCCATTGAGGGCGCTGAAATTCCAGAATGTCCAGAAATTCAGGCAAAAATCTCTTCAAATTCCACAAACTTTACAGTACTTACGAAATTAACCCCAAATTTCCAAAACCTCTTTTAAATTCCACTCCAAAAACCATAAAAAAATTCAATAGAGGGTGCAGTTTCTTGAAATTCACACAAAAAATCTTTCCAAATTCCAAATACTTTTACAGTAATTTCGAAATTCAACCCAAATTTCCCTAAACTTCTTTTAAAATTCCACTCCCAAATACGAGAATTAAACTGCCATAGAGGGCGCTGTTTACTAAAAATTCCCAAAAAAATTCCTAAAAATTCCTTTCAAATTCCACAACATTTTTACCATATTTTAATTTCAATATTCACCGATATTCTCAAAATGTCAATAATTACTAAAAAAATGGAGGGACATGGAGGATGAAGAGGTAGAAAAATGGGTTGTTTTATGTGAAAATAATTTAGGAACAGTCCCTAAATGACCCCCCAAAAGTAGAGGTCAACTTACCTGTGAAAGCATATTCGATACCGTACTTCCGCCGTGTATGCTGGATCGATCCGGGTGCCTCACAAGTTTGGGTCCGACCGACGGCGAGCGCCGCAGCGGCGATTCCCCGGCCGATCCGACGTCTCGATTGGGCATGTTTTCGAGTTCGTCTGCATAGTAAACTGAAAGACAAAACCACGTCCGAGGTCAATTTCTCGACCAAAAGTGGGGTCGACGTCAGTTCGCAATGACGCTCACCTGCTCGTCGACTTCCGGGGGTGCCCAGGCTCAACTTGCTCGAATTCAGTTCGTCTTTTCCAGGGGATTTATCTGAAGAGAGAAACGTGATTCCATAAACCGTCGGTTTCGAGGCGGCGGATTCCTCGTGCATTCGACTTACTCTTCAAAGGAGAATTTCCCACTTCCGTCGTCCCCGTCGTCGTGCACGGCTCGACCTCGTCGTAGTTGTTGCCGCTCTGGGACATGAGTTCGGCGTGCAGGCTGACGGCGTCGTCGCTCGACACGCTGTTTCTCGCAGTAGGGCTCTGGTTGTCGGCCGGAATTTTGGCGTAAAACACCGAATTCGACTTGACCTGCCTGGAGCGTCGCATGGAATTGCGTCGTTCGAAGGAGTCGTTCGACACGTGAGTTTCACCGTTGGAAATTTCCTTCGACTCGGCTGAAATTGAAACACAGAATCAGCTCTTGATTCCCTTTCAGGGATGTGATCTTGAATTCTGCGGAACGTAATTCTGCGGATCGTTAATTCTGCGGAACGTAATTCTACTTAACTTAAGTCTGCAGATCGTAATTCTGCATAACTTAAGTCTGCGGATCGTTAATTCTGCGGAACGTAATTCTTCTTAACTTAAATCTGCGGAACGTAATTCTGCATAACTTAAGTCTGGGGAACGTAATTACGCGGAATGTACCTTTGCAGAACATAGTTCTGGGGAACGTACTTCTGCGGAATGTAATTCCGCATAACTTAATTCTGCAGAACGTAACCCTGCAGAACGTAATTCTGTATAACTTAAGTCTGCGGAACGTAATTCTGCTTAACTTAAGTCTGCAGATCGTAATTCTGCGGAACGTAATTCTGCATAACTTAAGTCTGCAGATCGTAATTCTGCGTATCGTAAGTCTGCGGAACGTAAGTCTGCGGAACGTAATTCTGCATAACTTAAGTCTGGGGAACGTAATTCTGAGGATCGTAATCCTGCGGAACATGATCCCGTGGATCGTAATTCTGCATAACTTAAGTCTGCGGAACGTAATTCTGCGGATCGTAATCCTGCGGAACGTAACTGCGGAACATAATTCCGCAGAATTGCATGAACAGGTAGCGCCACCTACTTTGCGATATTTTTCGTGGTGTGACGTCACCACAGCTGTCGGGAGATTCCTGCCCAATGGATCCCGAGCCCAACGAAGAGTTGTCTTGATTGTCCGGGATCTCGCCATTCTCGCCCGTCTTGCGCTCCTTCTCGCCTTCCTTGCTTCGCGTCTGCAATTCACCGAAAGCAACACGATGAAGAACTGGTTTTGCCGGGGTTCCGTCGGGACTTCCTGGATGTACTTACCCTCGGTACCTTGTTGATGAGCTCCGAGCCGGCACGCCGGACCTTCCTCACCAGGTTAGCTCCAAAGCCTTTCCTAAAGGAATGATACGGAAAATTATTAACCGCGTGCTGGAACGAAAGTTGGTTGCAAGATGCATCGACGAGGAATCCGTGCGACAGATTTAGGAAAAACTTACGGTGTACATCCTAAATATCTTCCAGGAAAGCATGATAAAAACAAGTCAAAAATTAGTTCCTTTAATTTTAGCATCTACTTGTCGGACTTTCGCAAAAAATGTTGACTTTTTCCGACTATTTAGCCAAAAATTACTGACTTTTCAGACAGTTCGACGAGAATTTCCAGAATATTCTGGCCTTTTTACCTTTTTAAACCTTTGATCAAGTGAATTATGAATTTGTTTTTAATTCAGCCAAGAATGTGCGACATGTTGCGCCACCTCGTGACTCAATTTGCAAACATTTTTAGTTGGCATCATAACAGTAACAGCTGTAGATTTATTTGACACTCCTCTCGTAAGTGAATTAAGCTTCGAAAGTAAAACTAACCAGGGAACATCATATTATGTCTTTTGTTTTATATTCAACAAAAATGTGTGTGCCACCTCGTGGCTCAATTTTCAAACATTTTTTGTTGGCATCGTAATGATAAGAGCTCTAAGAGATTTTCAACATTTCCCTCGTAAAAGTGAATTATGTTATGAAAATAATGCTATAGTGAAACCGAGCAAAAGAACGGCATAAATATCCATTGACTTTTGATTGCCAGTAGTGGGATATTTAAGCCGTTCTTTTGCTCGGTTGCACTATAGCCAGCGAGCCTCACATGCCTTTTACCGCGCATTAAGTGGCGCCACCACAAAAGTGAAAAACTGCGACCAAAGCTTACTTTTTTGGCGAGTAATTGTCCATGCGCATGAACTGTTCGATTATTTTCGCTTCCAACTGTGCCTTCTGCCGTTCGAGTTGATTCACCTTGTCCCTAAAATGTGACAAAAATATTACATAAAAATATTGCAAAGGCGCAGCTAGTTATTCCAATTCTCGAAAATCCTACGTACATGTTGTTCTTCTCCTTTTCATGGAAGTGTTCTTTATCTTCGAGGGCCTGGGTGAGAATCTCGTGGTACTGCGTTAGTAGGCACGAAACCTGGCTCATCAAGGACCGTCGTTCCTCGTTCAGAGTCATGTTCACGTTGGACAGCATCTGGAAGTAAGAGAAAAAAAAATATACAATTTCCAAGATCCCTCAAACGGCGTTAGGATTCTACAGAGATCCTCGCTGGATTACGTGAATCCCAAAAGATTCACGACAAAAATCAAGATTCGCTCCAAATTACTAAGTTTCTGTTCGGATTTATGCTTTATAATGAAAAATTAATTCTTTTCTCAAACAAGGCTTGTGAATCCCATACGAATCGCAAACAGGATTCACTTGGGATTCATGCACCTCTCTACCCGATGGCATGACGTGAACATACAAAGTATTGAATTCAATTTAAACCAACACTTGCTATACACTCGAAGCCTATCGAATATCTGATACTTTTGAATTAATCTTTCGGAAGGCAATATTTCCCGTTCATGAACAAGCGCCATCTATGTTGAATAATTTTCCACTATACCAAAATGGCGGCCCATGTTAATTTGCCATAGACTGATGGCGCCATCTATGACGAATAATTGGCAACTGCCATTTAAAATAGCTACCATTCTTAAAAATGGCCGGAAAAATTTTATTTTTTCACTTTGTCAAATGGTGCATTATGGGAGCACTTTAAAAAGGGTAATATCCCAGTGTCCAATTAAATGGGGGATAAAGCCAAAAGCAGAGATCCATTTATAGCCCGAACGGAATTAAAACACAGCCACCTAGATAATCTTGATGGCTTAATTCACAAGTAGCGAATGAGCTAATTTGTCAAAAATGAGATAAGTGAACCATTGTGATACTGGAAGTGTCCCTAATGAACCTAAAGTTACAGAAATTATTTTAACCAATTATTGTTAAAGTTACAGAAGTGCATAGTAGCGAATATCCAACAAGGTATCATCCCTAAAAGTTAAAAGTAGCCAATGGTACCATTCGTTAGTTTACCTTTCAAAAATCTTGGATTTTGCAATTTTATTTAATAGGAAAACTAACGAATAAATGTGCACATTCGTTACTTTACACTTAATTTATTTCGCTTTTCTGCAAACTTAATCAAAGTCAAACTAGCGAATGTGCATTTTTAAGCCTTATATTTCTCAAAATACTTAATTAATTTACTAATTTAATTATTTAACAAAAACTAGAAATTCCCTAGAAAATATATATATTCTTTCATCAGTTCACCAAATTTCAGCCTTTTAACATTGTTTATTTCCAAATTCTACTTTTTTTCCATAAAAACGCTTTTATCTTTTATCTTTTGGCTCACTCGCTACTTGCTAATTAAGCCATTGATACTAGATTGTGGCCAAACATGCATCGAAAGATCAAGCTTACTTCGCATTTTGAAGACAATTTGCTGACTTCCACGTCCAACGAGTTCATCTGGTCGGTATTTTCTGCCAGCTCTCCCTTCAGTTCCATGTTTTTCAGTTGGGTCGTGTTGTATTCCGTCTTCAGGGCCTTGTACTCCGTCTGAAGACTTTTATACTCGATTTTCAAATGTTCGTTGTTGGTGTGGAGCAGCCGAAAATCATCCTAAAATGAAAATAAAATGGCAGCCGGTTGGAGTGTGACGCTCCTGGATTCAAGCCTCATCTGAAAATATGGTTCCGTACCTTCAGCCTGGAATGTTCGGCTCGAAGATTGCTGAGGGATTTCGTATCGGATTTTAACAGCTCCTTTTCCTCCTCCAGCGAGCGTCTCATCTGCGCCACTTCCTCCTGCTTGGACAACAAGATGTGGTTCTTGTCCATGGCCACTTTATACTCCATCTTTAGGTTCTTCTGTGTCGTCTTCATGGAGCCGAGTTCGTTGAGTAGGTTGTCGTAGTCGACGGAGAGCTGCTCGTGGAGTTTCTGCAAGGCTTCGTGGTCAGAAACCAGAGATTCTTGTGCGGTCTGCATTTCCTCCTGGCGACGAATGAGCTAAAATGATGAGAAAACAGACAGGAAATCAGTTACTGCTCTCCAGACTGCATTTTTATTTTACAATACAAACTACGGGAAAACTGCAATACGACGTTCGGATTCCAGACATTTTATTAAACAAATTAATATACGGTAAAACTGGATTGTATTCCATTCCAGAAAATAAAAACTGTCAGATTTTTGGTTTGTAAATGATATTTGCATCATAAACCTTATGGCGTACAGTTTTCAGGTCATGTATGATTCATCAAGAATCCGAGATTCGCTAGGGATCGACTGAAATCAAATCATGGCTTTCGCACTGGCAGTTTTTCTAATAGCGCAAGCGATTAATGAATTCCGAGGAGTTGAAAAAGGGATTCCGCTTAGAATCGATCAAGATTCACAAGATTTGTTTAGGTAAAACAAGAAATCACCATGATTTTGCTTGAAAACAAAAAAAAAACTCTCGGGCTTAAATTAAGCAAACTTCTCGAAGGGCCTAATGGGATTCAAAGTGTTCTCTCTATAATCACAACATTTTCTCAAAATAACCAAGATTCTCCCAGGATTCCAAAGATTAACTCGGGATTTTCAAAAATCCCTATGAATTTACAAAGATTCTCTAGATTCATTAAGATTCAATTTGGATTTGCAAAAATGTTTCTCTGTATTACCAAGATTTTCCCTGGGTTAATTGAGATTCACTTTAAATTTGCAAAAAAATATGTGATTCAGCCAGATCTCAGGATTCACCAAACTTCACCAACATTTTCTCAGGATTTATTAAACCTATTTCAGATTCGCAAAAATCTTCCGAAATTCACAAAGATTCAGGGATTTGCAAAATCACCTCTGAATTCACCATCATCTCAGCCTGAATCACTAAACTTATATGAGATTCGCAAAAATCTTCCGGAATTCACATAGATTCAGGGATTTGCAAAATCTTTTCTGAATTCACCAACATCTTCTCAGGATTCACTAAACTTGCTTGAGATTTGCAAAAAGCTTCCTGAATTCACAAAGATTCACTCAAGAGTTGCAAAATCACCTCTGAATTCACCATCATCTCAGGATTCCCTAAACTTATACGAGATTTGAAAAAAATCTCCTTGAATTCACAAAGATTCACTCAAGATTTGCAAAATAACCTCTGAATTCACCATCATCTCAGGATTCACTAAACTTATATGAAATTCGCAAAAATCTTCCGGAATTCACATAGATTCAGGGATTTACAAAATCCCCTCTGAATTCACAAACATCTTCTCATGATTCACTAAACTTACTTGAGATTTGAAAAAATCTCCCTGAATTTACAAAGATTTACTCAAGATTTGCAAAATCACCGCTACAATCACCAACAATTTCTCAGGATTCACTAAACTTATATGAGATTTGAAAAAATCTCCCTGAATTCACAGATTCACTCAGCATTTGCAAAATCACCACTGAATTCACCATCATCTCAGGATTCACTAAACTTATACGAGATTTGAAAAAAAATCTCCTTGAATTCACAAAAATTCACTCAAGATTTGCAAAATCACCTCTGAATTCACCATCATCTCAGGATTCACTAAACTTATATGAAATTTGAAAAAATCTCCTTAAATTCACAAAGAGTCACTCAAGATTTGCAAAATCACCTCTACAATCACCAACAACTTCTCAGGATTCACTAAACTTATATGAGATTTGAAAAAATCTCCCTGAAGTCACTAAGAGTCACTTGGGATTTGCAAAATCACCTCTGTAGTCACCAACATCTTCTCATGATTCACTAAACTTACTTGAGATTTGCAAAAAATCTTTCTGAATTCACAAAGATTCACTCAAGATTTGCAAAATCACCACTGAATTCACCATCATCTCAGGATTCACCAAACTTATACGAGTTTTCAAAAAAATCTCCCTGAATTCACAATTCACTCGGGATTCGCAAAATCACCTCTATATTCACCAACATCTTCTCAGGATTCACTAAACTTATACGAGAGTTAAAAAAATCTCCCTGAAGTCATTTCATTTTGGATTTGCCAAGATTCTCATGAACTTCATATTTGACAACATTTTTTGGCTTTAGCTATAGCAGGGTTGTGCAATCTCCCAAACAGCATACAAGATTCACAAACTCATTTAGATTCATTTGAGATTCCCCTCAAAAAAAAACATGAGATAAATAAGGTTGCTAATCAATTAACCGAGTTGGAATTGAAATACGTGCTCACCTGTTCTTTGCTGGCTTCCAGTGCCGAATTCTGCGCTTGTAGTGAGGTATTCTGCGAGGTCAAAAGTGTATTCTGCGACTGCAGCGTGCTTGCTTCCACCTGCAGCCTAGCCGTTTGCGACTGGAGGACCGAATTCTGCTCGGTGATCGAGGTGGCATGGTACTGCTGGCTTGTGACCTGAGAGTGAAGGGCGGATACTTGCTCTCGAGCGCTATTAAGCTGAGACTTCAGATTACGGATCTCCACTACTACGGAAGAGTTCTAAAAAACCCCCCGGAAAAAAAAATGGAGAAAAAAACCAAATGCTACCGGACTCCAAACGCAAAATTGTTTAAAAACAAAGCCATTTTCACCCTTGATCCCGCCCGAATTTCAGAAGCAAATCAAAAGAAAATGCACTACGGTGTCAACGAAAAGCAAAATTTCCCAGGAGGTAACTGCATGAGCTGCCAATCTTACCGATCTCTCCGCCTCCACCAGTTGGTCCTTTAAACTTGCGATCTGTTTCGTGTATTTCTTCAGCTGAGCTTCCATGTCTTCCGTCCTGAACAAACAAAAATAAAATCAAAGAATTTAGGAAAAAATACCTTAGAAAATTAATTTATTTTTCTAAGAAATTGCTTGATTTTTGAACAATTCACATTCGCTTATCGTGACTTGTGAGAGTTTGAATTCCAAAAATCATAAATTTGCGGGTTAAATAAATTAATTTCAAATCCAGATTTTAGTGCATTTAAAAATCACAGTTTTGCCAAGAAATGGTATATTACTAAAGAGAGCGACGCAACAGAAATTCGTAACTTTCAACATAGTAAGTCCGACTTTACGGAAACTTATTTTTAAAAGAAAGGGAATAACAAAATATGACCAACACAGTTAAAGGGACAGTCCCACCTTACCTCACGCATTTCAATTCCAGTTAATTTGCTTGACGATCAACTTAAATGATGGTAAATCCCCAAAAAAACCTTTTAGAACCTAATTTTACGTATACTGGTACATGTAATTAGGATCATAAACTAGACCACACTTTATTCTAACAAATAATTCGATATTTTGTAAGTATGATCTGCAACGTTCCATTTTTGTCCGCCATCTTGGGAATCACAACAACAAGCGATTTATGTTGATAGCGTGCATTAAAGGGACAGTCCCACCTTACCTCAAACATTTTTTGCAAGAAAGAGGGGAAAAACAAGAATAGAAATTGAAATTTGATTAACAATTACCATTGAAAGTTATTAATTTTGAAACATGCTAATGTGGACAAAACTAGTAGCCATGTTGGAAGTCATTTTGTCAATCCCTCGATCTAGTAATAAACTTGATAGTGTACAAGTTTTTGCATAACAGATAATGCTTTAATTTTCATTTCTTTTAAAAATTACTTTCCCTAAACTGAAACATTCTTTTAAATAAGAATCCTAGCTTACCTGACAGGCGATGAAGTGTTGCTTCGGACCTCTTCTTCGTGCCTCTGTTTCAGGGCTTCATGTTGGCGTTTGACGAATCGCAGCTCCTCCCGAAGCTCTCCGTTTCGGCTGGCCGACTCCTGCAGTCGGCTCTCGAGGCCCTGGATTTTCTCCTCTTTCAGCTCCAGGCTCTTCTTCAAGGCCTCCTCGATCATACTTTCGAGCGCCTTGTACCTACTAAAGAAATCCGAAAATAAGTCCATGAAGGCTCCCGTCCAAGGATGAATCCACTTGCTTATGCTTAGCTAGTCTTACAAAATCAGAATTCATTACAAATTACAAAGATTGTACGAGCCAAAAAAATTTTTTGACGGTACCAGATTAAAATCTTGCTTAAAGGGACATTCCCACTTTGAAACAAGTTGATTTTAGGAAAAAGAGCATGAAAAACTAGGATAGATATTGAAATTGCAATTGGATTTGAGCCTACTGATCATTAGATAAAATGTCCTGAATGCTTGGATTTGGATGAATAGAAAGCCCAAATTAATGCCATTTTACAGACTTTGTAGCGCCCTCTACTGGATAAATGGCATCAGCTCCCATGGAGCATATAGACACACAAGTCCTAGAGGGTGCCACCAACTTTCAGTGTCTGCTGAAATCTGTGGAAAAATGGTGCCTAACGTGTCGTTTGCAAAGATAATAATTTCGTCAATATGGAAGTTTTGCTGCAATTATTATTGCCACAGCCATTCAAATCTAGTAAATGTGTACTATTTAAAAATGACTTGTTACAAAGTGGGACATTCCCTTTAAATTAAGGCCTTAAGTAGCAGCAACTTATGCCAATTTTAGAAATTTTAGGATAAATGCCTACCTTTTACACCAATTTTAGGGATAAAAAGGGGGAAAAAAACTGAGAAACTATTCATTTTTGATATTTGGAATCCTCCAAAATCTGAGCTCGGAACCCGTTCAACTGTTCAAAACTTACTCTTCGTCCTGCGCCTGCTCGGCTGCCATGATCTTCTCCTTGTTCAGGCCGATCTTCTGGAGTTCAAAGGTCAGCTTTCCAAGCTCGTTGGACAGCTGCTGGGTCTTGATTTTCTCATTGACCAGATCCTACATATTAAAAAAAAGCGATAAGCGTGAGAAGAGCAAATATTGCCTCTCCCGATAACAAAAATGCCGGCTCGTGTGTACACAAGATAATGCTTGTCAAAAAAAAATGTACCGCACCTCCCTCAACGTAGCGAGCGTCTTCTTGTCGATTGCCGACTGCTGCACCAGATCGCGGTTCTCCTTCTCCACGTCGCCCACCCGGTTGACGGAGAATCCGAAGCTGTCCACCTCCTTCATCAGTCGCTTATTTTCCCGCTCCAGAGTCGAGATCTTGGAACTGAACTCGTCGATTGTCAGGTCCTTCAACTGGAAATGCCGAAAGACGGTTTCACGATTAGATTTTATCTGTCAAAATCCTGGGAAGTGATGGGGCATTCCCACGGTTGTCAACCTCCCCTTTGCGTCAGCACTGATACAGTCCCAAAAATATAGGAAGCAAAGGACATTTTCCCCCAAAACATTTCAAATATAGGGCATGTTTTCCAAGAATACATGAAATATAGGACATTTTCTCCGATAAAATATAGGGCATGTTTTCCTAAAAGAGCTTGCGAAATTTCAAAAGTGAATAAATCTACTGAAATTTAAATTGTTTGCGGTGGTTCCTAGCGGGACCCCAATCAAAATAAAAGTGATATACTTGAAAATATAAAATAAATAAGATTCACATAAAAAAAACGCTTTTAATTTTAGTGACGTCGGCTCTACTTGTGTTTCATTTTCGAGCAGAAATTTCTTATTTTTTAAATACTGTTATTTTTAAAGAGCTGTCTACATGAGCCATCGTAAAAATTAATTTTTGAGCATGTTAGTATTTTTTACAAAATTTCGCAAACTTTTTAATATAAGAAATATAGGACAATTTTTCTAACAAAAAAACAAAAAAAAATACAGGAAATTTCCCCCATAAAGTAAGAAATACTGACAATTTTCACCAAAAGTATAAGCCCAATAAATAAGGCTTGCTTTCCTAAAATATAGGACATTTCAACTAAAACTATTAATATATTTTGAGGAAAAAAGATGGCCAATGCAGGAAATTCTACCTCAAAATACTGAGATACAGGACATATTTTGTCCAAAACATAAGAGCCTGTTGCTCAAAATATTGTAAAATATAGATCCTGTTTTCCAAAATATTGTAAAGTATAGATCCTGCTTTCCAAAATATTGGAAAATATAAAACCTGTATTCAAAAATATTGGAAAATATAGAACCTGTTTTCCAAAATATTGGAAAATACTGAACCTGCTCTCCAAAATATTGGAAAATACAGAACCAGTTTTCCAAAATATTGTAAAATATAGATCCAGTTTTCCAAAATCTTAGAAATTACAGGACCTGTTTTCCAAAATATTGGAAAAATATCGAGACCGAGCACCATTCGGTGCTCAACTATAAAAAAAATTAATTCCACAACTATATAAAAAACATTATAAAAGTAGCATGTTTTTAAATTTGTCTAATAAATTAAGACCGAGTATTTTCATAGGCGCGTTTAGGGGAGGGGGGCCCTGGGGACCCCCCTTGCGATCTGAAATATATGATAAAATTCCACCGGACCCCCCCCCCTTTGAGATCTAAAATACATTGTAAAATTCCACCGGTTCC
>JAQIXP010001946.1:0-16520 GCA_034700285.1 Proteroiulus fuscus | reverse complement strand
GGGGGGGGGGGGCACTAGATAACATCCCCTAGAATGATAATTTAAGAAAATTTTCACTGCTTAAATTTTGGATATTCGGGGAAGTACTAGATAATATTTTAAGGTTGAACATTTTAGGGAATGGCATCAGAATTTTAGGTTTTATTTTGGGGAAGTGCGGGGGGTGGGGGGTAGGAGCACTAGATGACTTCCCCCTAGAATGATAATTTCATGGAACTATATTTTCATTGCTTAAATTCTGGATATTTTGTGAAATGCTGGATAATATTTCAATGGTTCCACATTTTAAGGAATTACATCAAAATTTTTGGTTTGAATTTTTTTTCTGGGGTTGGGGGGAATGATTGTAGATAACATTCCCCTAGAATGATAATTTATGAGTTTTTTCATTGCTTAAATTCTTAATATATTGGGAAATGTTGGATACAATTTTAAAAGTTGCACATTTTAGGAAAATACATCATGATTTTTCATTTTACTTTGTGGTGGGGAGGAAGGGGGGTTGCTCTATATAACATCCCCAAGAATGATAATTTGATGGATTGTTTTATTACTTAAATTCTGGATATTTGCGAAGCGTTAGATAATTTGAATGTTAGGCATGATTTCTTGATTTTTAATTTTAAAAATGAATCTGGTAATGCAAAAGAAGCTTTGTCCTTCCCCCCCCCCCCCCCCCTCCGTCCCCCCAAGAATTAATTTTAGGGGTTAATCTAACTTTGCTTAAATTTTGGATATTTGAGAAACTTAGGATAGTATCCAAGGGTGGCAATTTTAGGGAATTATTTGGAAATTTTTTGATTTTTAGTTTATGTGGGGGAACTCCTTATATTTTCTCTCTTTTTATTCCCCCCCCCCCACCCATCGCCCATCCTAGAATACTAAAATCTCAAAGTTCTGGGGAATTTTTTTTGCCAAATTTGAGAATTTTTGTAGCAACTTGGCTAAGGATATTTGAGATTGATGATTGGATAAAAAACAATTCGTCACTAGATGGTGGCTTTAGTGCGGATGATGAGTGATAGCATGCAATAGGTCAGTTGGGGTCAGTTTAGATGAATTTTGGAGTAGGTTGCCCAATATGGTGCCAAAAAGGTACCAAACAGAGCAGATACTAGCTTGCAAGGAATTTGTGGCTTCCAAACAAAGAACAAATTATCCTCGCAGACCCACATCATTCCAGCAGTGGAGGCAGTCGACCCGGATGTCCTGCAGAGCATGACGTCACTAGGCTGCTTTCGGGACAAAGAAAAGCTCATTCAAGAGTTGCTCAGCTCCAAGTAAGACCTTGAAATGCCCTTGAAATGTCCTTGCAAAGATTCTGAAATGCCCTTGCAAAGACCTTGGAATGCCCTTGCAACTTGGAATGCCCTTGCAAAGACCTTGAAATGCCCTTGTAAAGACCTTGAAATGCCCTTGCAAAGACCTTGTAATGCCCTTGCAAAGACCTTGTAATGCCCTTGCAAAGACCTTGAAATGCCCTTGCAAAGACCTTGCAAAGACCTTGGCGTGCCCTTGCAAAAAACCTTGGAATGCCCTTGCAAAGACCTTGGAATGCCCTTGCAAAGACCTTGGAATGCCCTTGTAAAGACCTTGAAATGCCCTTGTAAAGACCTTGAAATGCCCTTAAAAAGACCTTGAAATGCCCTTAAAAAGACCTTGAAATGCCCTTAAAAAGACCTTGAAATGCCCTTGTAAAGACCTTGAAATGCCCTTAAAAATACCTTGGAATGCCCTTGTAATGACCTTGTAAAGACCTTGAAATACCCTTTGAAAAGACTTTGAAATGCCCTTGAAAAGACTTTGAAATGCCCTTGAAAAGACTGAAATGCCTTTGAAAAGACCTTGAAATACCCTTGAAAAAACTTGAAGCAAGATGTCACTCACTCATTTTTCTTGAACAGCCACAACACGGAGAAGGTCATCTACTTCCTGTTACTGGACAGGAAGAAGCGGAAACCCAGCTACGAGGACGAGACAGAGGTCATCATCAGGAACCGATCGGAATCAGGTTTGTACCGCTCGGACTTTTGGTGATCCCATTGTCCAGAGCCAAAATTTGTAAAATAATTGAAACAACATGGCGACCTGTTCTACTAAAATGCTTTCTAACATTTTTCCGGCAAATTGGCAGCCTGCCAAATTGTTACGAACTTTTCAATTTTAGGCCGCAGTGCGGCTGACCCCCCGAGGAAACGGGTGGACACTTGCCAGGTCAACGGCAAGGCCGGACCAAGGTACTCGTTCGAGCTGCTCAGCGAGGGGTCACCACTCACGCCGAGACGCGCATTGCACAGGTCAGTATAGCTTTCTCCGTTTTGGCCTGTGACCTGTCCAGGAGAACAAAATTAAACTTTAAAGATGCAGTTTATGTCAGGAAAAGTGGTTTGTACTGACCTAGAAAGTCAGGGAAACCTAGTTTTTGGCAATGGGGAAAGTCTGGGGAAACTTTTTGGTCAGGGAAAGTCATTGAAAACTGTATTGTTGGTCAGGGAAAGCTGTGCTTTTGGTTAGGGAAAACATTGTTTTTTGTCAGTGAAGGTCAGGTGAACCTCTTTTTATTCCGAGAAAGTCGGGGAAAATTTTTTGGTCATAAAATGTCGGAGATAGCTGTGTTTTTGTTCAGAGAAAGTCAAGGGAAGCTGTGTTTTTGTTTAAGGAAAGTTAGTAAAAACAATCTCTTTGCTCAGGAAAAAATGTTTTGCTTAAGGAAAGTCAGAAAAACCAAGTTTTTGGCAATGGGGAAAGTCAGGGAAATTTTTTGGTCATAAAATGTCGGGGATAGCTGTGTTGTTGTTCAGAGAAAGTCAAGGGAAGCTGTGTTTTTGTTTAAGGAAAGTTAGTAAAAACAATCTCTTTGCTCAGGGAAAAATGTTTTGCTAAAGGAAAGTCAGAAAAACCAAGTTTTTGGCAATGGGGAAAGTACTGGAAAACGTTTTGGTCAGGGAAAGTCATTGAAAACAATTGTTGGTCAAGGAAAATTTTATTTTTGGTCAGTGAAGGTCAGATTAACATCTTTAGTCAAAGAAAGTCAGGAAAAAAGTTTTTGGTCATGAAATGTCAGGGAATCCTAGTTTTTGACTATGGGAAACTCCAGGAAAACTTTTGTTTGAGAATGTCATTGTAAACTATTTTTGGTCAGGGAAAACTGTGTTTTTGGTCAATGATGGTCGGACAATCTTGTTTTTAGTCAGAGAAAGTCATGGAAAAATGGTTTTGGTCATGAGAAATCAGGGATAAACTGTATTTAGTCAGGGATGGTTTGGAAATAATGTATTTCTGGTTTGGGAAAGTCAGGAGAAGCTGTGTTTTTGGTTCAGGGAACGTCAGAGAATATTATCTTTTTGGTCAGGGAGTCAAGAAAACCTAGTTTTGGGCAGGGAAAGTCTGGGAAAAGGTTTTTTGGCAGGGAAAGTCATTGAAAATTGTATTGTTGGTTAGGAAAAACAAGTTTTAACAGTGATGTTTTTCGTAGGAATGCGAGGCGGGGCAGCGGAAGCCTTCATCCGAGCTATCCCACCAGCCCGAATCCTTCCCCTATAAACAGCCCAAAGCTGACTCCACGGGGGACCCCGGATGAAAGCCCTCTGAATACACCACCTGGGTCACCGGCACTTACACAGTACCCCCACTGGAGGACCAGGCTCAATACCATCAAAAATAGCTTTTTAGGGAGCCCGAGGTTTCACAGGAGAAAAATGCAAAGTCAGTATAGCTTTACTTGCATAGAAGTTCTTTCAAAACTTTATTGCAATTTTTTTTTCACTTTTATTGAATTTTTTTTTTTTACTTTTATTGAATTTTTTTTTCACTTTTATTGAAATTTTTACTAAACTTTATTCAATTTTTAACAAAACTTTATTGCAGTTTTTACAAAATTTATGGCAATTTTTACAAAACATTATTACAGTTTTTCAACTGTTTATTGGAAGTTTTGCAAAACTTTATTGCAATTTTTACAAAACTTTCTTGCAATTTTTACAAAACTTGATTGCAATTTTTACAAAACTTTATTGCAATTTTTACAAAACTTTATTGCAATTTTTACAAAACTTTATTGCAATTTTTACAAAACTTCAATTTTTATAAAACTTTATTAAAATTTTTACAAAACTTTGTTGCAGTTTTTACAAAACTTTATTGCAATTTATTACTAAACTTTGAATAGCTGAAAAATACTATTTTCATTTTAAAATATTCTCAAATTTTAGTCAATTTTCTCTTTGAAATATTCTCAATCTTGGTCAATTTTCACTTTTTAATATTCTCCAATTTTGGTCAATTTGCACTTTTAAATATCCTCAAATTTTGATCAATTTCCACTTTTAAATATCTTCAAATTTTGCTCAATTTTCTCATTAAAATATCCTCAAATTTTGGTCAACTTTTAAATGTACTCAAATTTTGGTCAATCTTCACTTTTAAATATTCTTAATTTTAAGTCAATTTTCACTTTGAAATATTCTCAAATTTTGGTCAATTTTCTCTTAGAAATATTCTCAAATTTTGGTCAATATTCACTTTTAAATATTCTCAAATTTTGGTCAATTTTCCCTTTTAAATGTCCTGATCAATTTTCACTTTTAAATATTCCCAAATTTTGGTCAATTTGCACTTTTAAATATCCTCAAATTTTGGTCAATTTTCACTTTTAAATATTCTGAATTTTTTGTCAATTTTCATTATGAAATATTCTCAATTTTCGGTAAATTATTCTTAAATATTCTCAAATTTTGGTCAATTTTCTATATTGCAGCACCTTCCGCATCAGAAGAAGTCAACTTAACTCCTGAATCTTCGCCAGAGTAAGAAATCTTGCACTTCCTACTTGTATTTTCTACAAAATTACCCAAGTTTTGGTAAATTTTGATAATTTTTCTGTAATTTGTGTACTTTTTTTTGCTAAGACTGACGAAAAAATCCTGGTTTGGGAGTCTGATGGGTGCAGAGCGGGACGAAACCTATGCCATCATCGTGCACGACAAGCCGCTTAGCACCGTTAAAGCCGATCTAATCCATGCATTCCTATCGGTTAGTTTCTACAAAATTAGGTAAATTCCGGAAATTAGCAACATTATTGGAACTGGATTTTTTTTAAATAAAGATCTCGGATCTGAGCCACAGTGTCACTTCGCCCATGTCCTTCCGGGTGGAGTACAAACGTGGCGCAACCGGACCGACCATGTTCCAGCGGAATGTCCGGCTCCAGGTGGACATTACTCAGGCCAACGGCGGAAGACTCCTGGCAGGGAGCAACCAGAGCGTCAGTGTGGATGTTCCGGCCATTTACTGCATCAATTTCACCTTGATATCAGGTGCTTGAAATTTTCAAGAAATTTTGTTATTTTTCTGCATTTTCATGAAATTATGATTCCAGAAATTATGATTTTGGCTAAATTGTTGTTCCCGAATCATGATTTTTAGATAAAATCCAGGTTGTGATGCAAACAATCCGAATTTGTCAGCAATTGCAATTTTTAAAATCACAATTTTTGGAACGAAAATCAAAATTTTCATGGAATCATGATTTTACCAAAATTGTGGTTTCCGAATCATAAATTATAGACCAAGATTTAGATTGTGATGCAATAAATCCGAATTTTGCAGAAACCGTGATTTTGAAAATCACAATTTTTTCTTACAAAAGTAAATTTTCATGGAATTGTGATTTTAGAAATCATGATTTTGGTAAAATATTGTTCACAAATTATAATTTTAAGACCAAAATCCAGATTGTGATGCAATAAATCCGAATTTTGCAGAAACCGTGATTTTTAAAATCACAATTTATTTTTACAAAAGTCTAAATTTTCATGGAATTGTGATTTTAGAAATCATGATTTTGGTAAAATGTTGTTCACAAATCATAATTTTTAGACCAAAATCCAGATTGTGATGCAATAAATCCGAATTTCGCAGAAACCGTGATTTTTAAAATCACAATTTTTTTTTACAAAAGTCTAAATTTTCATGGAATTGTGATTTTAGAAATCATGATTTTGGCAAAATGTTGTTCACAAATCATAATTTTTAGACCAGAATCCAGATTATGATGCAATAAATCCGAATTTCGCAGAAACCGTGATTTTTAAAATCACAATTTTTGTACAAAAGTCTAAATTTTCATGGAATTGTGATTTTAGAAATCATGATTTTGGTAAAATGTTGTTCACAAATCATAATTTTTAGACCGAAATCCAGGTTGTGATGCTAAACGTCTGACTTTTTCTTAAACAGCTATTTTTAAAAACTCAACTTTTGAAATGAAAATCGAAGTTTTCATGGAATTAAGAGTTTTAAAATCATGATTTTTGCCAAAATTGTTCTTTTGGAATTAGGAATTTTGGACAAAAATCAAAATTTAGTAGAAATTGATTTTTAAACTCCAGATTTGGTCCAAAATTATGACTTTCGAATCATTATTTTTAGATAAAATCCAGGTTGTGATGCAAACAATCCAAATTTTTCAGAGATTGCAGTTTTTAAAGTCACAACTTTTGGAACGAAAATCAAAATTTTCATGGAATAATGATTTTAGAAATCATGATTTTACCAAAATTGTGGTTTCCGAATCATAAATTATAGACCAAGATTTAGATTGTTATGAAATAAATCCAAATTTTGCAGAAACCGTGATTTTTAAAATTGCACAAAAGTCTAAATTTTCATGGAATTGTAATTTTAGAAGTCATGATTTTGGTAAAATGTTGTTCACAAATCATAATTTTTAGTCCAAAATCCAGGTTGTGATGCTAAACATCGGACTTTTTCTTAAACAGCTATTCTAAAAACTAACTTTTGAAATCAAAATCGAAGTTTTCATGGAATTATGATTTTAGAAATCATGATTTTTGTCAAAATTGTTATTTTGGAATTAGTAATTTTGGACAAAAATCAAAATTTTGTAGGATTTGATTTTTAAAACCTAGATTTGGTCAAAAATTATTACTTCCGAATCATTATTTAGAGTACGATGAGGAAAATCTTGAATTTTTTAGAAATCACAGTTTCAAAAAGCAAGATTTTTTAAATAAAAATTGAGATTTTCGTGAAATTTTCACTTTAAAAATCATAATTTTGCCAAAATCGTGATTTCCAAAGTATCATTTTTATAGACAGATACAAATTTCCGAAATTGAATTTTTTAAAAAATCAAGATTTTTGAAACCAAAATCGAAATTTTAATGAAATTTTGGTTATAGAAATCGTAATTTTTGCCGAATTCGTCTCAAATTATCTCAAAATTTCATCATTTTAACAATAAATGTTGGCTTCTCTTACCTCAAATTTTGTTGATTTAAACAAGTTAACTCTTTTTTGCAGGAAACATTCGAAGATTCAAACGCATCTGCGAACACATCCAAAGTCAAGTTCTGTCCAGGCGACCTCCGACCTCTCCTAGGACCTACCGAAAATTTAATACCGAGTTAAGCGAGAGTTCCTCCTGCGGATCGGACAGGTCAGATAGACTTTCGCCCACACCCATGCATAGTTTGGTAAGTTTAAACAAATGCCTTCAAAATTTTTAAGATTCTTTAAAAATTGGAAAAAATTCCTATAACTTGCAGAAGAATGTCATCATGTCAACAAGAAATATCAAAATTTGCAAATATTTACTCAAAATTTGCAAATATTTACTCAAAATTTGCAAATATTTACTCAAAATTTGCAAATATTTACTCAAAATTTGCCAAAAATTATACCCAAAATTTTTAAAAATCAAAAATTTCAAATGTCACGAAGGATTACCAGATTTTGCAAAATTCCTAAAATTTAAAACAAATATGCTCCATTTTATCTAAATTTGCAAAAATAATGGGCCAGTTTTTAACTCGACAATTTTACATAATATCACTGAGAATTAGCAGCGTTTACAGAATTGCCAAAATGTTAAAAGATTTTGCTTATTTTTCTCAGAATTTGTAAAAATAATGGTTAAAGTTTTAATACAAAATTTTAACATTGTGTCACTAAAGATTATCAGAGTTTGCAAAATTATGTAAATTTTATTAACAATTTTTTTTGTTATTTATCAAAATTTTGCTTAAAAAATTGAATTTATGTTATCCAGTATTACTAAAATCTGTAAAGTCGTTACATTTTATTTTTAAAATGTGCTTATTTTTATCAGAATTTGCAAAAAAATAATTTCCAAAATTTTAGTACAAAAATTCTTTAAATTTAAAATAAATTTTTTTCTCTCAGAATTTTTAAAACAAATTGAATTCTTACAACCCATTATTACTAAAAATCTGTACGTTGTTAGTTTTTTTTTATATAAGTGCAAATACTTATCTTCTTCATAATTTGCAAAAACAGTAGCCAAAGTTGTAATCCAAAAGTATAACGTCATGTCACCCAGAATTACCAAAGTTTACAAAAATTTTCCAAATTATAAAAAAAAATTTCTTGTCAAACTTGCAAGTATTTTGCAAAAATTGCAAAAATTTTTTGCAGAATGTTTTCCCCCAGAATTTGCTTAAAATTTTCAAAATTTCCCATTAGACAAATTTATAATCAGGTCTCCAAGGATCACCAGTTTGACAATTTCTTCTATTACCAGAATTTGATAAAATTTCTAGATTTGTAAATAACTTGCTTATTTTTCTTTAAAATATTCAACAAAAAATGAAACAATCACAGTTTTGATGCAAAAATTTGGCATCACACCGCCAATCCAAACACTACATTATATTGAAAGAAAACTGCACAGAAAATTCACAAAAATTTTACAAAATTTGCAGAAAAACTCTACACTAGAATTAGAAAATTATTCAGAATTTGCAACAAAAAAACTGAAATGTCCACAGTTTCGATACAAAAATTTGGCATCACATCGCCTACCCAACCCTACGTTATATTTAAGGGACTGCACAGAAAATTTGCAAAAATTATTCAAAATTTGCAGAAAAACTCTACATTAGAACTAGAAAATTATTCAAAATTTACAAACAAAAAAAACTGAAATGTCCACAGTTTTGATACAAAAATTTGGCATCACATCGCCAATCCAACACTACATTATATTGAAAAAAACTGCACAGAAAATTCACAAAAATTTTACAAAATTTGCAGAAAAACTCTACACTAGAATTAGAAAATTATTCAAAATTTGCAACAAAAAAACTGAAATGTCCACAGTTTCGATACAAAAATTTGGCATCACATCGCCTACCCAACCCTACATTATATTGAAGAGACTGCACAGATAATTTGCAAAAATTATTCAAAATTTGCAGAAAATCTCTACATTAGAATTTGAAAATTATTCAAAATTTACAAAAAAAAACCCCCTGAAATGTCCACAGTTTCGATAAGAAAATTTGGCATCACATCGCCAATCCAACACTACATTATATTGAAAAAAAACACAGATAATTTGCAAAAATCATTCAAAATTTGCAGAAAAACTCTACATTAGAATTAAAAATTTATTCAAAATTTACAAAAAACCCCTGAAATGTCCACAGTTTTGATACGAAAATTTGGCATCACATCGCCAATCCGACCCCACATTATATTGAAGAGACTGCACAGATAATTTGCAAAAATTATTTAAAAATTTTCAGAAAAACTCTACATTAGAATTAGAAAATTATTCAAAATTTACAAAAAAAAACAAAAACCGAAATGTCCACAGTTTCGATACGAAAATTTGGCATCACATCGCCTACCCAACCCGAAATTATATTGAATGGACTGCACAGATAATTTGCAAAAATTATTCAAAATTTGCGGAAAAACTCTACATTAGAATTAAAAAAATTATTCAAAATTTACAAAAAAAACAAAACTGAAATGTCCACAGTTTCGATATGAAAATTTGGCATCACATCGCCTACCCAACCCTACATTATATTCAAGGGACCGCACAGAAAATTTGCAAAAATTATTCAAAATTTGCAGAAAAACTAATGCCAATTTCCTGATTTTCAGACCGATACGGAGGACTGTACGGCCGGCCTGGACAACTACGAGAAGGACCGACAGAAACTACCCACCAGGCAACGCTCCGAGTGCCGCAATCTGGTGAACGGTCGCCGCAATTCCGTCGATCCCAAAGTTCCGCGGGACAAAGTCTGACATCATGTGCTTTTATTTAATTTAACAATTTTCAGGATGTTTTCAGCACGAAAATATTCAAAACAATTCAATTAAGGACTAATTGAAAAATGCGTAGGGAACTTTTGAAATTGGGCCGTGAAGGCTCGCTCGTTGGTTCATTCTTAAGTTTTTTCTACCAAAAAAAAAGCAGGACTTTTGTTCAAGCTGGGTTTTGAACCCGGGAAACCCCTCATACCATCACCACCTGCCTAAAGCCACTTATCATGCAAAGGGCTAATATCGACCCTGCTTTGGACAAGGGGTCCATAATGTGGTTAACTTATAATGGGGACATATGCCAGATCACAAGAAGGAATGTGGACTTTGAAATAGTGGAATTCTGAGAATTTTGTGGATTTTTTGGGAAAAAGCTAAAGGAATTTGTGGTAATTTTGGATGGACCTTCGTGGTTTATTTATTTATTTTTATTATTTATATTTTTGATAATGAAATTCCGATCATTTTTAGAAATGGTGGAATTCTGAAAATTTTCAGGATTTTTTGGGGAAAAAATGTGATTAGATTCAAAAATTTGAAAATTCAGAAAATTTGTAGAAATGGTGGAATTCTGAAATTTTTCAGTATTTTTGAAAAAAAAAATGGGAAGGGAAATATGGTTAGATTCAGAAATTCGTTGAAATGGTGGAATTCTGAAAAATTTTCAGGATTTTTGGGGAAAAAAATGACAAGGGAAATAATGTTAGATTCAGAAATTTGAAAATTCAAAAAATTTGTTGAAATGGTGGAATTCTGAAAAATTTCAGAATTTTTTGGGGGAAAAATGGTAAGGGAAATAATGTTAGATTCAGAAATTTGAAAATTCCAAAAAATTGTTGAAATGGTGGAATTCTGAAAATTTTTCAGGATTTTTGGGGAAAAAAATGGCAAGGGAAATGTGGTTAGATTCAAAAATTTGAAAATTCAGAAAATTTGTTGAAATTGTGGAATTCTGAACATTTTCCAGGATTTTTGGGGGAAAGGAAAATGTGGTTAGATTCAAAAATTTTAAAATTCAGAAAATTTGTTAAAATGGTTGAATTCTGAAAATTTTCAGGATTTTTAAAAAAAAAAAAATGATAAGGGAAATGTGGTTAGATTCTAAAATTTGAAAATTCCGAAAATTTGTTGAAATAGTGGAATTCTGAAAATTTTCTGGATTTTGATGAAAAAAGCTAAAGGACATATGGTAAATTGGGATTAGTTTATTTACTTATTTATTATATATATTTTTTTGCAGAAAAGCAGAATTCCGAATATTTTTTGAAATGATGGAATTCTGGAAATTTTCAGGATTTTTAAGGAAAAAAGCTAAAGGAAATTCGGTAATTGTGGATGGACCCTCGTGGTTTATTTATTTATTTATTATTATTTATGTATATATTATTATTTAGTTATATATTAATTTATTTATTATTATTTAATTATGTATTTAGTATTATTATTTATTTTTTTGTGGGATAGTGGAATTACGAAAATTCTTTGAAATTACAGTATTTTAAAATTTTTATGGAATTTCGGAAAAGAAAATCTATAGGAAATGTAGCATTTTGGGTCATTTATTTATTTTTCTGGATTGTCAAATTCCGAGATTTTTGAAACAACAGAATTCCGACATAATTTGTTGAAATTTTCGGGATATAAAAAAAAAACCAAAAAATGAATTTTTGGTAAACTGGGTTCCATTCTCATGGATTATTTATTTTTTTTGGTGGAAAAATTAGAAAATTTGTTTTGAATTTGCTGTATTTTTGAAATTTTGCGGTAGTTTTCAAAAAGAAACAATTTGGGTAATTTATTTATTATTTTTTATTCCTGGATTGCCTAAATTCCAAGTTTTTTTAAATAAAATTTCAAAATTTTTATGAAATTTTTATGAAATTTAAGAAATTTGATAAATTTTTACTGGAATCTAGTCCCAAAGTTTGAATTCTACAATTTCAAAGTCCATTTCTTTCCATTCCAAAATACTGGCAAAGTGCAATAATTATTATCATTATAATTTAGGGAATTATGGATTTGACACTAAAATCCATAGAATTCTAGTGATATAGATAGGCCTAAATATAACTTCACACAAATTCCTAATTTTTATAATTTATTTATTATTATTATTTACATTTTGTTGTGGAAAGCTTAACTTTGAAGCATTATACATTCCATTACATGCCCAATGGTTTGTTACTCTTTATCATTTGCCATCATTATTGTAGGCCTAAACCAAAGTATCAAATATGGTTATTTGAATTATTTATTATATTTCAATGTTTTAATTGGAATTTTAACTAATCAATTATTTAACTAATCATTAGGACCATATGGGACACCAGTCACTCGAATTTTCATGGGGTTTGACTGGCTAGGGATTTATTTAGGGACAAGTTAGGGATTTTTTGTCAGGAAAAATTGTCTGGTACAATTGTATTTGTTTGAGTAGGAAAATTGAGCTCAAAATGGCCTCATTCTTGTCATGTGACACTTGGGTAGAAAATGTGAATTTTGGCAAATTATTATCTGGGTTTTTGAAACTTTTATGAAAGTAGAAATTTGCAAAATCAAGAGTTTATTTTGGTTTTTTTTTGAAAATGTCAAAATATTCATTTTAAATTTTTTGGCTAATGTATGATAAATTTAAAAAATGTGAAAATGGAAATTTTGCAAAATTTTCATTGGTCGGAAATTTTACAATTTTGAAAAATGATAAAAGTTGAAGAAACTTGCAAAATCCGATTTTAAAAAAAAAAATATATGTTAAATTTTGTGTATTTATTTATGTATTATTTTTTTTAAATATCCGGAATATTACATTTTAAATTTTTTTTCTTCAAATTTATGATAAATATAAAAAATATGAAAATTTCGATTTTTGCTAAATTTACATTTGTTGGAAAGGTTGAATGACAAAATACATTGTTGAAAACTCTAGAAATTTGCAAAATCTGATTTTTCGAAAATATTTCCAATTTCGTGTTTATTTTATTTTAAATGTCCAAAATTTTCAATTTTGCATTTTTTTTTAAATTTACGATAAATATAAAAATGTGAAAAATTCCATTTTTTGAAATTTAGATTTGTTGAAAATTTTATGAAATTTCTACAATTTTGCAAAATGCTAAGAATTGTAGATTTGCAAAATCTTATTTTTCTAAAATTCATTCAAAAATTTTGTTAAGTTTTCTTGAGCGATATTCAGATTTTAGCAGAATTCTGAAAAATCTTAAAACTACTATTAATACCAATTTTAGAATTAATAAATGCAAATTTGTCTAAACTGCAAAAGTTTCAAAAAAGTCATTACATTAAAATACCTTAATAAATTTTTGGTAAACCCAGAAATTTTTCTAAATTTAAAAAAACAAACTAATATTATCAAATTATTTGAAAAATAATAGCAGCAATTAGTTGAAAAAGCATTTAAATTATTTTTGAAAGAAATTAATAAAAACTTGATTTAGGATATTTTTATTCAAAAAAAACTCATTGAATAACAACATTGTTGAACTTAACTTAAAAGTTTCATAAAATATAAGATTTTTAGGAAATATTTTCCAGTATTAATAAAAAAAATTTTACTAAACTGTAAAAGTTGAAGTGCATCAAAACTTTATAATTTTAATTTTTTTCTGTAAAAACTATAATAGTTTTTTTTTTTAATTTTGCAAAAAAGTTTTCAAAATGAAAAAACGTTTTCAAAATAAAAACTAATTTTTTTAAATTTTTAAAATAAAAACTATTTTTTTTTAAATATTTCGAAATTAAAACTAATTTTTTTCAAAATATGATCTAATTTTTTTCAAAAAATTTAAAAAATAAAAACTTTTTTTTCAAAAAAATTTAAAAAATAAAAACTTTTTCAAAAACGTTTTCGAAATAAAAAAAAAAATTCAATTTTTTTTAATAATAAGATAATTTTATTTAATTGATTTTTATCAGAAATATCAAAAAAAAATTATTTAAAAACTTAATTTTTAAATTTTTTTTAAAAAAAATTGCAAAAAACTTATTCCAGGCATATTTTTCTATGGAAACATTAAACTTCAGAAGAAAGCATTGCTTAACATTACTTTACGAGAAACGTTTTTTATTAAATTAATGTTATCCAAAGCATGTTTGCACATTTAAAATTTTTTCTAAAATTCATAAAAATGTTGTTATTCACAAAATTATTACCAGAAACTGAAATTATCAAGTAGTTATTTAGAGTAATTGTTGACAAATTATAAGACAAAGTCGACTGACCATGCACTCACTATTCTGCATATTATTCCACGTATAATGTGTATGCAAAAAAAATGTATGAAATTATACAAATGTCAATTTTTAAAAAAAAAAATTATTATAGAAATGCCAAATATGACATTTTCAAATTATAGACTGTATCATATTTAAGGTTGGCATGGAGCCAACTTGGGACAAATTGTAGAAAAAAGTAACGATTTTGTGCGTGCTTGTGTGCGTGAATAAGAGTGACATTTGTGAAGGTTTTTATCAAAGAAAAAAGGAAAAACTTCATTTTTTTGCAAAATATTTTGGAAAATAATGACAAAGAATAGACAAGAAGGGCATTGAAATTAGTATTTTAATCGGACTTGCCATAATTGAGAAATCATTACTTTTGTAAATGGCATGGAAGCCGCCATTTTGCCATGTTATTTTAAGAATGACTGGCGCCATCTAGTGGTTACTTTTGTAAAGTGTTCGCTTTTTGGAATAGTACTGTTATGTGTGTTGGATTCCTAAGATGGCAGACAAAATCTGTAGGTGGCTCCACTTAATCTTATAAAAAATGGCTGCTTCCTGTGAAAAGCGTGTTTTGCACAATCAAAGTTTATATCTATTTTATGGTAAGTCCAAGTAAAAGTTTAATTTCATTGCCATTTTGAATTTTTTCTGTCATTTTTTCACAAAATAATTTGTAACAAATTGAGACTTTCCCTTTTATTTTTCAAGTGAAATTTATAATTCTAAAATTGGATTCATTTTTTATGTATCTTGATTGGCAGAATTTCTTATTTTTTTTATAGAGAAGTTTGATATGTAAGAATTTTGTGTTACAAATTAGCAAAAATTAATTTGGAATTTATGGATAAATTGTAATTTCACAAATTTTATCGTAAATTTCACAAAATTTGTTGGAGATTTCGCAAAATTTATTGCAAATTTTACAAGATTTGTTGCAGATTTTGCAAAATTTACTGCAGCTTTTACAAAATTTGTCCCAAATTTTACAAACTGTATTGCAAATTTTGTAAAATTTCTTGTAGATTTCGTAAATTTTTTTGTAAATTTTGCAAAATATATTCTTTTGCAAAATTTATTGCTGATTTCATAAAAACTATTTTGTAAAATTTCACAAAATTTGTAGCGAATTTCACAAATTTTATTGCAAATTTAACAAATTGTATTGCAAATTTAACCAAGATTGTTGCAAATTTTGCAGAACTTATTGCAAATTTACCAAAATTTATGGCAGATTTCGCATACATGTCAAATTTCTCAAAATTAATTGCAAATTTTGAAAAATTTATGGAAAATTTCGCAAAATTTATTGCTGGTTTCCTAAAATTTGTTGCAAATTTCACCAGATTTATTGCAAATTTTACCAAATTTCTTATAAGAAAATCAGCAACTATGCCACTCCTTGAATAATAAAAACAAAATGGCGTCCTATTTATCATAGTCACAGAAAATCTTTGAGAAAATGTATTTATTCCTACAAATTTGGCCAAAATTGGCCTAATTTGTACTCCAATCAATTATTTGATATATATTTATTTTATTTATTTATTTATTAATAATTATTATTATTTGATTGAAGAGATGGTTGAAATAGGTACTGACTGGTCACACTTCCATTATGAAAAATATGAAAACAATATGAAAAATAGTCCCTCACTGTACTGTACATGTACATAGAATCTGTTATCTTGAATTAATCCATGTAAGTATATGAAGATTTATAGAAATTAAAAAAGCTATTCAGATGCTAAATCATGATTTTTATTTCAGAATCTTCGAATATTGACAATATTGAGAGAATATTGGTTCAATTTGTATCCTTTAAAAGCTATACTGACCGCCATATTTTTCTCAAAAAAAGTGTATTTAATGTAAATTTTGAAATATACATTATCTTAAATGTATATTTTCAATATATTTGCAAATATTCATTAAAGATCATGTCTATTTCAAAATATACATGTAAGATAATATATATTTGAAAATATGCATGTAAGATAATATATATATTTGAAAATATACATTTAAGATAATATATATTTGAAAATATACATTTAAGATAATATATATTTGAAAATATACACTATAGATAATGTATATTTGAAAATATATGTTCAAGATAATATATATTTGAAAATATATATTTAACATAATATAAATTTTGAAATATACATGATCTT
>JAQIXP010001945.1:0-16528 GCA_034700285.1 Proteroiulus fuscus | reverse complement strand
CCCCCCCCCCCAGTTTTAAACTGCTAAATTGAAAGAAATTATAATTCTCAATTGTGTGATAATGTATTGTTGTCTTTAATATTTGAGCAGGTTCCACAATTTATTCACGATATCTATGTTAAATCGGAGAGAGCGTCCCAGTGTCACATAATCTGTACCGTGCCCAGTACCGAAGAATAGCAGCTATTTTGTTTATTGTTTAGCTTGTTTGCTATAATTTACACGTTTCCATTATGCTCTATGTCGTTAACCTTTGCTTTAAAATTAATAGGTTGCAGTTCGAATAGCCGGAGAGAGGTATGAAATATGTGGCAGCAAAACTACTGGGTATGCGATTGGAAAAGTAATATCAATTTTAGTTGCCGAATTGCAGTTAACCTGTTCATTGTGATCTTACACATGTTAATTTTGTTTTTATTTTCAGTAAAATCCCTCCTGAAAAAGGGGCAATTATGTATTGCATGACAGAGATGGTTCTACGATACTGAATGGAGATACAAATCTGTCAAAATGTCCCATCTCACTTTGGACGAAGTTAACGTACGAGACCTGCATACCGACTTCTTCATTACAATTGTGAAGGACTTTGAAAGCGACCTGATCTTATGCTCATGCTTTTGGTATTTATCGTTATGTTAATGAAAGTTTTTTGTTTGTTTTCCAGGATAATTTTTTAGTTAGTTTGGGTGCTAATGCAACTAGAATTTTTTTTCTGGGTAATTGTTAAATGTTAAATATCCCACGATTTACGTATCCTGTTAAGGAATAGTACTTGGAAGATGTGTTGCAAATGAAAAAGTAACCTCATTTCTTGGAATACTATTACTTGCAATATTAGGTAACTTATTCTAATGGACTTCCTTGGTTTTTTTTTTTAATTTAGTTATAGCATAAATTCTAACGGAAATTTCAGGAAGCGAATCTGGCAATGAAGGAATAATCCGAAAGAATCTGCTGCCATAAATGAATACGAGCAACTGCAATATCCGTTTTTATGCAACGTGATTTAACTTGGGTATGTGTGTTGCATTTTTGGTATACAATAAAACTACAAGTATTTAAATTTAATATGGTATAGCAACTAATACAATCATTATATGATGGAAGTGAAAATTAAATGAAATATTATGTAAATTATAGATACTCTGCAAGAACTATAGGTTTCTAAGTAACATTAATGAAGATGTTGATCCTGAGCTAATGAATCATTTGATAAAATATATTTGCACTTCACAGCCTGTGAGTAAGGAATTAAATTTTGGTCGTTGTGTACTGTATCACGTTTTCCCTCAATGCTCTCCCCAAATGCTAGGCAACGTGACTTATGCAAGCTAATGTTTGTGCCAGATTATATCCAAACCTTGCCAAGCTCATGACAAAAGAAGTCGCTATAATATATCGGCCCAAGAGCCAAAAACTGTGAGTTTTCATGCTAATTAAAGTGCTTTGCTAAGAAAATTTATTGTGTTTAATTGGAATATATGCATTTTTTAGTAGACCACACCACATTAGAACAAAGGAGGATCATGGCAAAGTGGCTCTTCTTTAGCGGCAAAATTACTTTTGTCAGAGGGTGAATCTGATATCATCACCATAGACGAGTACACAATGTTTCATTGTCCAGAGACCACTGCCAAATTAAATATGGTTTGCCGTGGATTTTTGACCATTTTTAAAGTTCCTGATAAACATGAATCCGTGTGTGACTGTTGTTATGTCCTTGTACTAGAAACTCGGTCATCAGTTTGATGGCCTGTTCAATTACAAAATCAGTGGGATTCTGGAAATCAAGAAAGACAAATACTACTGGCCATCGTGGATCTGATTACCTCGGAGAAGGACATTTACAATGTCCAGGAAGACAACCGGGAGTTGGGCAAACGACGAGGCAGATTAGCCAACTACAATTCGATGCGAAAGCAGCATTCTTTAGTCAGCAATAGAGTAAGTTAACCTCCAATTCTTGTATTTATTACTATTTAGTAACACTTAAATTACTTGTAATTAAAACAATATTGAAAGATAGAGCATTATTACCCTTAAAATTGTTTTTCTACAAATTTTGTGTAAGAAAGGGGGGGGGGACTTGGAAAGGAACACCTGAGTAGATCCTTTTATAGGAAATCTCTGGGATTAGTGAATTTTTGTGGATCCGATCCCAGAGCATCCAGTTCCAGAATCCGATTCAAATTGTGCTTTCTGACAGGTGACTATTGTAGTCCAAAATAATACCTCAGACATTTGTGAAGTTTAAAAGGAAATAATAGTTTTATTCAATGCACACTCTGCTTTTATAAAACAATACATGTTAGTAGTTTTGTTAGGATGTTGGCATCATATGAGCACACCAGTGTCAGCAAGTGGAGCAATAAATTTATTTAATAAACTATTTTAATGTATTCATTGAGTAGTGTGACACGGATAACCCCCCACACTGCTTTTATAAATACCAAAGCATTAAATCAATAGCTTGGTTAAATTCAATAATTTTATTCATAAAAACAAAAACATTATCAGAGCTTCTGTCCATATTACATTTAATTAGTTTTCTCATAAAATTGAACTGTAGGACCAAATACTGGACGAGTTTTTAATTTCAATACGAATGTAGGTATATATATATGTTCGTATCGACCGATCGAAGAATCGGAATCTTCGGTGTCCCCTTAGCTGCTTTCGTATTCTGACTGCTCCGCTTCCTTATTATAAGCATTTTCAAGAGCAGCTCTCCTTTATGATTAGGCCTAAATAGGAATTAAAAACAAAGTTGATTCACCTCGTTCCTCAATTTTTTTTCACATTTTTCTTCAAAGCTCTCACCGAATGCTATACCCCTGCTCACCCTCTTGCAGCTCAGTTTCAAATTCTTTTGAGCCAAATCATGATGTCACTTTTTTTCATGTGTTGTTATGTTGCATAGGCCTACCATATAGCATGGCAGTTGATTGTGGTCAGTTTTGAGTATTGAATATGCTCCTTATCGAATGTTAGAATCATCCCGAACATCTTTTACAGTTTCTTGAACAGTTCAAAATCCCAAAACGAATTGCCTGTCACCAAAAATATAAACGAGGAAAAACAGTGTATTAAACTAGTATATAATTATTTCAGGAACTGAAGCCAAAGAACATTGGGACAAACTACGAAGATGTTTGTGCAATGCGAGAAATAGGCGGCGCGATGACACAAAAAGTGGTATAGCATCCAAAAAGAGATCCCATGGAAATATGAGCAGAAAATGTCATTTGTTATACCTTTTCTAGAAAGCAGAAAGTGAGTACCAGTATAAAATCATAAACATTTGTCCTAGTGTTGCAGAACTGTTACTGTGTATCATATACTTTTCTATTAAAGGATGCATGGTAATTTGAATGGCACTGAGGAATCTGTCAATTTGATGACTGAACCGGAACATAGGCCTACGTCAACAGAGTCTGAAGCAGAAGGAAGCACTTCTCGTCAGTGGGATGGAGAACGTATTCATTTCGATACAGAAAGTGAACGAAGTGACCAGGACAACCAACCTGCAGATGAATCGGGCTTTAATGATGTTGAAACTGTTCAAAAACATTGCAAAGGCTTTCAGCATTTACGACACAAAAATCAAAAACAGCTCATTGATATTCCAGCACACCAAATGGTTGAAATTCTAATGGGAACTTCAGCTTTAAGAAAATGTCGATGTGAGGAAAAGAGTGTGTGCAATACTGTGCTATCTGCTGAGGCAAAGTGTAATCAACAATCGCTTTCTTGAACTTCATATCCACAACATTAATGTCATCAAAATCATATACTGTAATACACCAACAAGTATTGTTTCATCTACATCACCCACCAAGTGGTCTACAACCAACTGATTTGCGAGGATGCAGGCCCAGGATCCAAAAGGTAAAAGAGAATTATTTTAATTATAATAACAATAATACTTGAAATATACTACTTTGAGAACCTACAGATCGAAGCAAAAGAAATTTTTGACGCTAATGCGGAATAATGAAGCCACTGCTTTTCTGTGCTGAATCCTACTGGGGTAAATAAGTTACCTAGTAGAAAGAAAGATACATTTTCCACCAAACCTGGAGCTTTGCCCCAGACCTCCACTGGGGGCTGTGTTTCCCCTACCCCCCTTCCCCCCCCCCAGACCTTCTGCCGACTAAGTCTCTGTCTAACCTAACCTAGGCCTACTATATAATGAGGTGAATGTAACGAATGTTGTTCTCCTGTAGGATGGTAGAATTAATTTTGCTGAAAAACATCAGATTTTGTGGAAGGATTTCTGCATCATTAATTATACCAAAATATGTCCTACGTATGTTAATTCTGCAGAATTTTTACTTCATAATTAATTCAAGTGTATAATTCTGTAGATAGTTTACTACTGAAGAAATCGTTTTTGATAAAGTAATTTAATAGTGTCGAGAAGTTTCTATGAGTTAGCTTCATAAAAATTATAATTTAAGCAGGATTCTGTAGAAATATTATTGAATAATTGATAAGTAATTGAATGTATTAACAGAATTTCACATGTAACCCTGAGCTGTAGAAAATGGCAATAATGATATGAAGTTGTCATTTTAGCATAAATTGTGCAGATTTTTGCAGAAATTACACGACAGACACGCTCCGTCTTTGTAGGCACCATGTAAAAACGAACTTTTAAGTAAATTATTGTAGGAAAATCTCAAATGAAACCAAATATGCAAATTTTCTCATAAACAAAATGTAAACCCTTTCACAAAATACTAGTTTATATACAAACTTAAAACTATTTACAGATGTAGCATGATCTAAGTTTGCCTCGTAAATTGTGAATGAAATGAGTCCTGGTATGACGTCTTTTAGAATGTGCCTAATTTACCCTCCATTTCAACCATTTGAACCGAACTGACAATGTGCTGTTTCTACTCACTTCCTGCACTATAGTTAACCCACTTCAACTCACTTTGGATGTTTGCTGCACTTCATTTACTTTTCTCTTTTCTTCTGTAAAGTAAAACTTTGGGAATATTTAAAAAAAAAACCTGATCAAGGTGTCTGCATTGATATAGCATCCACTGATATTGGGTAAGCTAAGATTTGAAGTCACTTTCGATATTATTGGTTGTTTATATTGGCAGGGGGTCACAGATGTCTCAATTCCTATTTTTTCAAATTTCTATATATTTCCTCTATTTCGCACTTTGCTTTCTTAGTGTGCATTCATTTTATGCCTTATTTCTATAAGTTTTATAAGGTTGCAATGCATCACAAATTAAAGTTTGTTTTAAATTCACCTGATATGAAAGTTGAATTCATTCTATGGCATCTATATTTACCACACTTGAAACATGGGTAAACATTTTTATAAGTTGTTATAATTTAGCAATTTTGGAATTTTCCTAAAATTTGAATGGGTTACTATCGGTAGGTCTACATATATATATATATAAGTTATATAATGTCACACATTCTATTAAATTCGTTAAATTTATTAAATTTGGGATAAACACAATATTTTATAAAATGCTTACAGCACTGCAAAAATTTCTATAGTAGTCCAACATTGTTTGACAAGCATCCCAATTATAAATTTAAAAAACATTCCTGTATTTTGTGAAACAATTCATATAATATTTCTATTGTTTTGTAGGGGGCCTATACTTTACTAGAATTTTAGAAATGATTCGCGTATAATGTATATCTTTGGTTAAAAGACCCCTGTAATATTACGATAGCCTGTTTTTTTGGAAATAATTCCTATAATATCCATATACTTTTGGCAAACATATCTTATATATTTGGAAAAATTCTTATACATGTAGTATTTTATATTCTTAAAATAGTTCCTGTGATATTCTGGAATTTTGATATCCTTTATTATTTTTGGAAATAATTCTATCTTTCTATAATATTCCTACATTTTGGATAAAAAATCCCTATACCGGTAACGTTCTTGCATTTATGATATGATATAAATTAGGTGATTAAAACAAGTTAACCCTTTTTTGAGAGTATAATTCATGGAAAATCTAAAATTAGAAATAATGAAAATTTATAATTGGTTATTTTTTTCTCGTGTTATTTTAACTTTTAGTTTAGGTTTTTTTGTCTCGTTACACATGTGCACTTTATTACAAACGTTTTGAAAGTGCGAAAGCCATGCTGTGTGTATACATTTGCAAAATTTATGGGGAAAATGCGCAACTATAGTTGTGCAATATGTGGATAAACATAATCCAGATTGAACTTGAAAAATAACAGATTTTTAACTTTCGACGTGTGTGTGTGTTAGGGGTACACCTCATACCTCAGCGTTGCCTCCGAGTTGAATCATTTTCAGTTGTTCAAAGAAAACATTTCTTCTCTGAAGTAAACTGCAACTAATAAATTAGTGAGAAATATTATTTTCGGCAAAACGGTTCACATGTAGCACCCTTGACCGAGTTTAATCTCCTCACTTTCCCTCCCTTTTCATCCCCCCCTCCTTCCCCGCATTTGTAACATATTACTTTTTGTCAGATAAAGTACACATTATATGTACCATCAGTTTTGGAATGCCCAAATATGCCAGTTTGAAATTAAATCATTCCACCATGTGCTTGCTGTTTGTAGAAATGGGGACTGTAAAGTCATATATGGTAACTCGTGACGCTGAACTAGTAAAAAGTATTTCCAAATTAGTTAACTTGGAGAGCAGTAAATAAACATTACGTGCAAATTGTAAATGTAATTTATATAGGCCTATACGAAAGAGTTTAGGAATTTTTTTTCATACTGCGCTCGACACCCATTTTAAAGTATGCCTAAATTAATTTAAATTGGAATTCTTTTTTTAAAAACTGTAGAGCAATAATATTATTGAAGAGCTGAGATCAAAAACCACATGAGTCCAGATATCTTGTTTCGAGAAAAATGCATTTAAAGAAAATCGGAGAATTATCGAATAAAAATCAGTTATCTTAAAATTCTGAGCTTTCACTTTGGGATGGACTTTCACATTTTGGTTTACTATTACCATTACTATTTACCATTACTAAACTGTATGCTGATCGTAGGATACTGAATTGAATTGATTTGAATTGGTCCCTTCGAATGGAATCTTATTTGTTTTGAATCCACATTAACCCTATATTTTTGGAAAATGTGGCCAATAGTATTGTACTATTTTCATAAAAAATATTCTGTACTATTCCTATATTTTTGGGAGAAAATTCCAATGATAGTCATATGTTTGGGAAACAATTCCTAATTACAATATTGGGATAAATTTTCCTGCACAGCCCCAGTATTGGTATTGTTATTACCAATTTCTTGATACAGCATACAACATTAGTTTCCTATTCATTCCAATTCACCCCACTAGATCAATATTTTCATATTCCCGAACCAGCACAGGTCAAATAGGGACCGATAAATCCCCAATAAAGCACATGTATTTGTTTCTATGAGCTTTCTCTCAACGTCAGTAGGGATAGTAATTGACATCATGTGAAATTGGCCTAATACCGTACTCTAATTATATTTGGTGTATTTGGACAGTGTGTCAGCTTTGCTCCAGTTGAAGATGGAAATGCCATCTACTGCCAGTAGTGTTGTGAAATCTCTTGTATCGCCGCGAAGTTTCTTGACATCTTTGTCAGTACCACATAGTGACCAAGATACCAGTGATACCCATTCGGAAGTGAACAATAATGCCACATGCACTCATAATCACCATAACAACAACCACGCCATTCCCAGTTCAGTGATATCAGCTGTCGGTACCGGTTGCACAAACTGGATATCGAATGGAAGCTTGACAAAACATTTGACCGTGCCAACTAGAAAAATTTCGGGGAGTGGTCAGTCATGCAACCAGAAAAGCAGAACACCGGACAGCAAATTAGTGGTACTGGGAAATCCCGCCGTTGGGAAATCAGGTAAACATTCCCTAATTCTTTGTGAAATTCAAGTACCTTCAAGTGTTTTTTCACGTAATTGTTTTTTTCTTTTCTTTAAAAGCGCTCGTAGTTCGGTTTTTAACGCGAAGATTTATCTGGGAATACGATCCTACGTTAGGTAAGATCTGTTGGAAAATTATTCTTTTATTTATTTGTAAAAAGGAATTCTAATGCCAATGAGTTGAATGTTATTTTCAGAATGTATTCATCGATACTTGGGATTGGTTGACGATGAGCAGATTTGTATAGACATTTTAGACACTGCGGGACAGGTATGTACCTAAACAAATTGTAGGATATTTGCATGTGAACGGCTGCCATGTTTTACTTTTTTGATACAAATTGTACTCATAGCAGTTGCACTTCTGTGCATCTTTCTGACCTTTTTTTAAATGTAATAGCAAAATAGACTTTTCATTTCATTGAAATCATTATTAAATTGTTATTGTACTAGTAAAAGTTCGACAATTTTCCTAAATAGTTTTGGAAAATAATCATACAGATATTTTGGCAAAAAAATTCATATAGTACTCCTATGTTTTAGGAAAAAAGTTCACATAATATTTATATATTAAAAACAACTACGGTACATATAATATATCTACAGGTTTGGTCATATAAAATTCAAATATTAAAAAAATGCTTAAATATTGCTGAATTTGTTGACATAAATACGTATGGCATTCAAAACTGCTATTCTAGAAATGTGATTGACAACATATTTTTCTATGAAATCCCTAAAGGTAATTTAAAGCAATTAAGAAAGTGAAATTCTCTTGTCAGTCTTGGAAAAATATCTTGTCAATTTTGATACACTCTCCCTGTGTCAATATTGAAAACAAATCCCTGAAAACTTGAAAAAGATCCCTGAAAGCTTGAAAAAAGACTCCTGTTAATTTTGAAACCAACCTATAATTCTTGAAAAAATCTCCAGTTCATATTGAAAAACCCTTCTGTAATGTTGAAAGAAATAACTTGTTCAACTCCATGGAATTTTTCCAACACATTTGGTTAAAGTCTAACTAAGTATTGTAGAATACGTGTTTGTTCTACTACAGGGCGATTCCAGCTACCAAGATGGAAACATCAAATGGGGTGAAGGTTTCCTGCTGGTATACAGTATAACAGACCGTGCCAGTTTCGAGGAACTCCAGCATCTGCACCACACCATCGGAGCGATCCGCTGCTCGCAGAACACGGCCTTCATCCTCGTCGGCAACAAGAGTGACATGACCCACGAGCGCCAGGTGAGCTACGCGGAAGGCGAGCAGCTGGCGGCAGATTTGGGCTGTGCTTTTTTTGAAGTGTCCGCGTGTGACGGCGACAGGGAAATGTACGAGGCGTTCTGGGAAGTGCACCGCGAAGTGGTGCGGCGCCGTTTGGCCATGGGACGAAGGCGCCGCAGTTCGGCACAACAAGTCATCCAAGTACTGAACAAAATGTTTACCAAAATTAACGGATAGACTACATTGCAATGGCCCAAAATGGAGTTTTCTTCGGATAAGTGTGGTTACTCCCCATAATTAAACTATACCGAGGTGCAGGAGTACTACACCAAGCTAAAAAAAAAAAAAAAGCAAAATTCTGTAGTTGACTTTAGAACTTTTTTACGGCCCAAAAAAAAAGTTTTTGGAACATTTCTCCAACTGTGTACTTCACAGAGTCCAGAATACTCCTCAGAAAATGCTACGTGATTCACCAAATTTCTTATTTTAACAATACATTATTTATTTCAAAAATTATATTTTTCACTTAATTTTCGTCATCAATTAAGTTGATTTGGAAGGCATGCCATATAGACTCCAATGGTAAAGCTGTTGTAGCTGTTTAGTATTTGAGCCTATAAAACAGAAAAGTTTTCTAATTATGTCAAATTGATTGTGAACGCAACAAACAATCAAGCCAAAAAAAAGAACAAAAATGTCCACAGTAAGTGATTTCTGATGTTTTTTGAATGCTACATCTGCAGTGTTTTCATAGTTTATCTGCTTTTCTGCAGTTCTTGTTTCATAATAGGCCTACATCAGACTTTCTGTGGAAAACTGGTAAAAACTGCTGTTGACAAAATGCCAGAAAAATAGGAAACACTGCAGTTTTCTGATGTCAAATGGCATTTATGTTAAACAGCTAAGATTTCCCATCATTTTTCTGTGGTAGAACACAGCTTTTAAGCAGTTTCCATTTCATAATACATTGGATTTTCTGCATTTTTAACATGCAAAATTTTGCAGTTTACTATGGCATTTTTTTGCTGGGAGGCACTTACTATCGACTTGAAGACAGGACAGAAGTGATGCAACCTTGGGCCGCGACTCCATTATTCCGCTCAGACTTGAAGTGGTGATTTTTGGGATCTGGATGTTGTAGTAGAGGTAAATTCGGTTACTGAACGTGGCATATACGAGGCATGGATGATTCTCACCAGGTAATAACGAATATTGACCTACATATGTTAATTTAAAAACAAAACAGTAATTAAATTAATCTTAAAACTTAAAAAATAGGTGCATAGTCACTAACCAGCAGTGAAAGTGCACACCGTTTCGTCGAACTGAAATCGGAGCGACTGGTGCTCGTCATTGACGATGTAAGTCAAGCCATCCCACGAACAAGCGATCACTTCTTCGTTGCCGTCTCCCTAATCGGAAAAATATCTGGATTAAATAGAGGCGATTTGAGGTATTTCTTATTAGTATTTTTGAATTTAGTCAAAGATTTAATGAATAATGTAAACTTCCCATGAAAAGAAAAATAATCTGGGTTATTGGAAGAAAAAAATCTTAAATTAATTTTAGATTTAGTTTATTTGGCCAAAACACCTTCCCATGTCCCTGGCGTGCACTGTAACATTTTCCCAACATTTTACTTGCAAATGCTGGGATAGTACCACTAAACTCTGTCAGTTTCAGCTGTAAACTTACGGTAACATCTAATTTTGTGACTGAAAATAATTGGTGATTGACTTGCAAAGACCACAAAATCTGCTCTTCGTCTAGCAGCATTAGTGTACCTAAAACACAAAAGGTACACGAGGTAAGGGACTGTATTGCTGGGACTGGGAGTATCAGAGTCTGCATCGCAAAAGCATTACGATGACAGTCCCTAAGTAGACAAACGGATATAATTATCCTTCTAAAATGTTACCATCGAGTGTTGCCACGGCATACAGAGTCCTCTTGCTTTCCTCGCTACCGCAGCGTCTAATGTTGCCGACGATTTCAGTCGACACGTTAGAATTTCGCATTTTCGTGGATGATAACGAATGATATTCCAACCTAAGCAAAAAAGAAAAATATTGTTGGACTTGACCAGTTCGATAACAGAGAGATAAGTGCTTATTCTGAAATGTCAAAATTACCTCGAAGCTTCATCGTTGTTTGATTTGTTATTGTAGCAGTTCAACTGGATGTAGGTACCACCTGGTTGGGAAACCATCAAACTGACCGTACCATCCTGATTCGTGTTCAGAGTGACAGAACCAATCTAGACAATATTCTGACCAGGTCAATGCAAATTTTAATCGCACAAGCACAAAAAAAATAATATCAGGGTTCATACTGGCCTGAAAATTTACGGAAAAAAAAGACTGGGAAAATACTAAAATGACCAAAAAAGTTATGTATAACACATTACATTTTTAAGGACAGGTTTTAATTTGTTTAGGGAAAATTTTTATTTTGGTCAGAGTAGTCAGGAAAAACTTTCTTTTTGTTAGGGAAAGTTAGGGAAGCCAGCATTCAGAATTAAGCATAAACCCTGAATATTATGTGATGAAAAATTTGTCCACCTGATAGGCAAATTCCCATTTGTTTTGAGCAACCAATCGGCCTCCTGACTTAGTATGAGTAAACTAAAATTTTACAGAAAAGCATTTGAATTAGACACGTAAACACTCTTTCGTACATTCTTGACCTGTAAAAGAAATTCCACATGAAACTGCAGAATTTCTATATTTTTTCTGGTGCTAAATTTGAAATATAATATATAACATTTAAGTAAATAAAAAATTAAGATTAATTTCAAATCCAGCTCATTTGGCAATATTAAAATTTCATATACAGTTCCATCAACTTTGGATTTCGGTCTCAAAATCAGAATTTTGTCAATATCATGATTTCTGAAATTACGATTTCATAAAACTATAAATTTTGGTCTCAAACTCATCATTTTAAAATTAAAATTTTGCCAATATCATGATTTCTGAAATCACAATTCCATGAAAATTAGATTTTGGTTTCAGAACTAACAATTTTTGGCCAAATAAACTAGATTGAAAATACATATAGATTATTATTTTTTCAAATAATATATCTTATTTCTTGTAAGGGTAAAACACCAATTTTCCTGCAGTATGCCACAGTATTTGTTCCATTTTTTTAATATTAAATGTGATAGATGTATAACACTAATAGCACTAGGAATTCTGAAGTTTACTGTTGATTGTTACTTTTTCTTCTGAAAATTCATGGTTAAATTGCAGGTATTTTTTACGGTTAAAACTGCAATTTTTCCAGTTTTCATGTAGTTTGTGTTCCTGCAACTTCCCCAGATTTTTCAAAGCAGATGAGTCTTGCATGAATCTCAGTAAATATTTTAATAATTTTGGGGAATGTAAAATTATAGTAAATCTTGGGTCAATTCACAGCACGAGGAGTCAGACAAATCTTAGTAATTTTTTTTAATAATTTGACCATTAACTTGGCTCCTTAGATTTCCATTTCCAAACTTCTGACCCTTTGTTGGCCCCATTTTTGCCCAGATATTATTCATGAAAAAAATTGACAACAACCTGTAAAACACGTGTCCAGCGATACGAGCGCACGACCCGGTCGGACATTCCGATTACTAGTTCGACAGCACCATCCCCATCTGCCACGACCGAGAAAATATGGTAGAAAATAGCATGCCTCATTCCCAAATGTTTACTGTATTATACAGAAAATATATGACAATTTCTCACAAAATATTTGAATATATTATTGAAATTTTTCCAAAATATAGGAATATTATAGGAAATTTTTCCAAAAAAAATTAGAAATATTTTTTAATAGGGATATTTCTTCAAAATATAGACATTTTTTTCAAAATAAACTACCCGGTATATGATTACTATAGGGATTTTTCCCTAAAATATAATATTGTCTCGTTCAATTTTTAGAAAAGGTAAAAATAACCCCAAATTTCATTTGTGATGCATTAAATCCTTTTGCAATTTATAGCACTCAGGCCTGAAATGTAATCTGTGATCCCAGCACAAGTCTATCAAGCTCATATTTACCAATATCAGCTAGCAGGGCAACTTTGGTGTTGGCCATTATTCTTTGGGTGTGAAATGGGAATAAGACTTTACACTCTGCTGGGTTATTGGAGCTGGAATTGTGTTGGTGTTCCTCTTCCTGTGTAAGAGTGGACAAAACTGAATGTTTGCCTCTTGGAGCAATATTATTAGTGTTAATTATATAAGGTACCTGGCATGGTCCATTTTTATCAACAACAAATATGTTGCACCAGCCTTCTCCTGTGATGGACACAAGATAATTCTGAAATATACATTCACAATTGAATTAAAACTTGAATTACATAATTTCATAGCTAAATCCAAATTAGGAAATTATGGAAATATCACAATTTCATAAATAATGTTTGATAAAACTTTTAATTTTGCTCTCAAAATCAAACTTTTAACAATACAAATACAGGCTAATAGCATGATTTCTGAAATCACAATTCCATGATTGATTAGAGTTGATCAAAAATCTAGATTATTTTTTGAAAGGATTAAAAACCTTATCCTCATTTAGTATATCTCCGATCACTAAAGATGCCACCATCCCGTATGCAGATGCGGTCTTCCACGGTGTGCAATCCGCTCCTTTAAAGATGACAATGTCACCGGAAACATTGCCAACAACAAGCTCGTTATTCTTTAAAAAAAAATTGTAAAACGTCAATTTTTACTCATTAGACACTTGGAATGCGGAGGGGGTATCAGTGCCTATGGTTACAGAGGCGGCTGTGATTACCCGGTGATGGAGAAGGAAGAGAGAGAGAGCGATGTTTAAATGTAACTTGATTTGATTTAATTTAGTTAGCTAGTTATGGCATTTTTTGCATTGAAAATTAAATCAAGAGTACCCATGAAAAACTTGCTGTAGTTAACTAGCTGCAAAACAGATTGCAATTTATATGTTGGAATAAACATAAACTGCAATAGAATTTTTATTTAAAATTTGCTGTAAAACCAATTAAAGTGCAATAAGATTGTTATAGTTTATTTAAAAAGAAAATATTACAACGAAAGTTCTGCATTGCACTGCAGTCCAACAAAAATAATCCAACATAATTTTAAGTGATTTTACTGTAGATTTCAGTTTTTGAGAAAAAATAAATAAAACATAAGAATCCAGTAATAAGTCAGGCAATTTAATTGATTTTTATTGGAAAATAAAATTGCAATTTGCAATCTGGAGCATAGTTTAGTGCATTATTATTTTTCTTTTCTGTCTAAGTCATAAATTAAATTTTGCTGCACGAATTTAAGTTCATGCCTATAGTTTAACTTGGTAAACTTTAATACGAACTTTTAACCCATGGCAAAAATTGCAGAATTCGACTGCATGCTTTGCATACAAATTTTTTTTTCTGCTTGAAATTTAGCACAGAAAATATTCTAGGAAATTTTGTAGAATTCATAGAAAAAATTCTGGTGACTTTAATAAACTGCATTATCTAATAATTTTAAGGGAGTTTGCACTGTCAGGCTCTGCAGCAGATTTCTTCTACTGCAAAAAATATCCTGCACAGTCTACAGGAAACGTTGAAATAGCTGGTGCATTAAAACATAGACACCTAATAATTAGGTGGCTATATATAATAAAATATATATATTATAAATAATTTTTGATCCAGGGTGTAATGTTGCTTAGAACACTGTTTACTTTAACAAGTCACAGATGGCGCCACGATAACTAAAGCTTTCATAAGCTAGCTTAACGAATTTTGATTAACTAGTTATGCATGAAATCATTACCAGCAATACCTTATCATTGTCGACATCCCCTAATGTTATTGCATCTTTTAGTAAATTACCATTAAATTCAAATTCTAAGCGATCGACATACGAAACAGCCCTCATTTTTAATATAAATATTAACGCAACGGCGCCAGTAGATGAAGCGCCGCATAAAAAAATTGTTTATTTTAAAATATTTATTTGATGGTTTCTTTTTCGTTTTGGTAAATATTTTGACATATTTTATTACAATTTAAATACCCATTGCGTAATTAATAGCACGTATTCTTTACTGAGCATACAATATAGTTACTCAAGTGCATGGTTATGTCTTAAGATGCTAAGATGCCGTGCCTCTGACGAGGTATGGTCCATTGCCAAAAATACTTCTCATGGCAAAATAATACTGATAATAGTGTCAATTGTCAAAAATGCAGCTCAGTTCATGTCATTTCATAGTAGTCGGCGTGCTGGAATATGTAAAATATAAACGTATTGAAACCCAGGGCCATTTTGAGCAATTTTGTTAGGAGAATGTATGCCTATATACCTGTCATCAAGATCAGGGGGTTCTGGTAAGTGGGAGTTTCTTCCTGATTGTGGGATAACTCCCCTACCAAATGCTGATTGTAGGATACTGAGTTGAATTGAATTGATTTGAGTAGATTAAACATTAGAAAAATACCAGAAATTCTGCAATTTGTTTGTCAATTAGAAAAGCCCCTGATGTGCTTTGGATTTTTAAACTAGAGAATATTTGTTGTGCTTATTTTTGGTCCTGAATATTGATTCTCGGATCAGTCCATTGACTTCGTGATTTTTTTATTTTATATTCCCATAGTTTGCATCCTTAAATTTGGATATTTTCGCAATTCAGAGTCGATGGATGATCACCATCTTTTTATGAATTTTCAACGATGCCACCTGGCAGAACTAAGAAAAAAATAAAGAATCATGACCGACCTTCATTGGCGTTTATTAAAAGCCCCACACCTAGTACAATCAAGTTTTCAAATTATGCCGGCAGCCAACAGCAGACTTTGGAGGCTTCTACGGTGCCGTACACAGAAGGTGGAAAATGGGTAAGCCTGAAAATCTTTTTAATTAATTTGTTAAAACTTAATACTCAAGCACACTTTCCAGTAAAACTAATTAACTTTACAGTTTTTCTCTGGAATACTGAAAGAGAAATTGTAGAAAAAAGACTGCAGTTATTGCAGCAGTTTTTCCACGTTTTCCATAACATTATTCCCCTGTTAAAACTGCAGCATTTCTGCAATTTGTGTTCCATAATGCAGAGGATTTTCTGCACTTTTAATAAAAAACTCCTAATTTTTCCACATTTTATAAAATTATTTTAAGTATAACAGGTTGATATTTGATATTAGTTTATTTTATGCAATTTCATAAAACGAGTCTATTAACATTTTGAGTTCAGTCTAAAAATCATAATCCGAAAAATCACACTATCATAATTTTTCCATTATTCCAAAATAATGTTTTAACGCAAATTATTAGCAATTTGTGAACAGTAAATCAACAGTTTTGTTAAATTATTTATTATTAATTTATTTTATTATTGAATTGCAGTTTCTAC
>JAQIXP010001944.1:0-16534 GCA_034700285.1 Proteroiulus fuscus | reverse complement strand
ACGATTAGCTTTTATTGACATAAGCCCTGGGTAAGATGGCGGCTACCAGCTAGTGGTCCCATTAATATGACGTCATGCCACCCACCTGTACACATGCATATCCTAGAGGGCGTTACCAACTCAGTGGCGCCTAGCATGTATTTGGCAAATGCTGTAATTTCTTGAATGTGGAAATTCTGCTGCAGTTATTTATTATCACAGCAATTCATATCTAGTAAGTGTGTACAGTTTAAATATTACTTGCTACAAAGTGGGATTTTCCCTTCAATGTTCACAATATTGCAAATTAAATTTTTGGTTTAGTCCATGTTGAAATGTTTATGTAGTTACACAAATTATATTGGTCCATGGAGGGTAACATCAAAATATCTCGAGTTTGCAAGCATTTGCAAATGTTTGCAAACGTTTCCAAACATTTGGTGTACTCGGTGAATACCCACCTTTAAGGAAACCACTTAGTGTATTGTATTGTAGCCTCCCTTTGACGTCATCGATGTTGATCCTGCGATACCATAACGTTTGCAAGTGCCTGGATATTCAAATTTCATTTCAGAATTAGTAGTCTATATAGCTAAGAAAACAATTTCTTTTTAGATTGAGAGCTCTGAACTTTAAAAATTGCAAAAGATCATAAAAAACTCTGTGGGCCAAAAAAAGTCACACTTTTGGTTTTTGGATTTCATTTTTCAGGTATACTCGTAAAGGGAATTTAATACTAGCACTTCCTTTGAAAATATTTTAAAATTTATTTAAATTTGTGATATTTATATTCAATGAATTCTAACGAATTCATTCTATGGAGAGTCCAGCTGAGTGTTTGAGTTTCCCAAAAATATTTCAACTATTAAGAAAACAGGAAATAATGTCTTGATCATTTTTATTTAGGCAATTAAAAATTAGCTTGAATTTGATAGCAAATGGTAGATCCAGTCGTTTATTACCGTTTAATTAGAAAAGAAATAGTAGAAATGCAAAACGAAAAATGAAAACATTTGCAATTTATTTTACAAATGAAAACATTTGCAATTTATTTTACAAATGAAAACATTTGCAATTTATTTTACAAATGAAAATTATCTACTAGATTAACCATATATGGCGTATGAGAAAGTTATATAATCATTTCAAAACCTCAAATATATCAAAATAATAAAATATCCAAGATAAAAAAATTGTCCCATTTGATATGAATCTACTTATTAAACTAACTTGTCTCAAGTCTTTATGCCTATAAATAATAATTGAAAACTGGGTTGAGTTTCATGAATAGCTTTTCTTAACATTTTCAAAGTCATCCTATAGGAAGCTGTCAAAAACTTTAAAAGCCTATTGGCATATTAACAAATAATACATTAAACCTTTTCACTAATAAAATGTGGTCTTAATTTTAAATTCATTGCTCCAAATCTTTGAATGAAGGTTTAATAGCGTGTACAATTTTCAGTTTCTCTGCCAAATATCAAGTTGAAAAATATTAAAATTAAAAAAATTAATATTAAAATTAATGCAAAAAATTGTCCTATTTTTTGAATAACTGGTCACTTGTTAAGACATTTTTTTTTGAAAGAAGCTAGATTGATTATAGGTTTTACATAATTATTATTATCAATAATTTAATCAAACCAGAACGTATTTTGCGTGCAAATTGTAAATTTAAATTTTTAACAAAATCTTTCTACTTTTTTTAGAAGCAGTGGTAGAGATTTTTCGTAAAATATTTACATTTTCTGGGGACAAATTTGAAATGAAGACATGTTCATTAAATTATTTTATTTATAAGTTTGAATTATTATCTTAAATATCAAATGACCTATAAGTCTGAAACTATAAAATAAAAGCACATTGTGAAAGGGAAACCTCAATGTTTTTGTATTAGAAAGGAAAATAATTGTGCCACATAATTTTAATCATAAAACACAATGCTAAGATCACATCCAAAGCTATAAATTTTGATGATTGAACACACGAACAGACATCAGTTATCAGAAATTTACCGTGATTTATGTTTAAATTTTTAATTTAATAAGTCCTTAAAGGGAATTATAACCAAAAAAATTTCTAAGTCTTTTTTGAAACGACTTAATTGCGATAAAAATATATTTCTCAAAAATGTAATAACTATGTTATGTTGAGTTATTTAAATAAAATGCTCAAATACAAAATTTTCCAATGCATTGACGTCATTAGGCAGAGCATTCCTTCAAGTTCATATTGCTTCCAGTTAGTCAAAAAGCACTGTCATTCCAACCAGTACAAACGTGATGGAAAGGCTCTGCCTAATGACGTCATCTACACCTTAATGGCAATTTTGGATGTGAATACATGTGACTTCTATTAAATAACTAAACATAACTCGGTTATCTTATTTTGGAGAGTGCATTTTTCATCATTAATAAGTCGTTTAGAAAAAAAAATTTTGAAAGCAATTTTCTAAATTTCTGTTATTCTCATATTTAGATAAAACTTTTCCCTTAAATAACTTTTTCTTAGTTATTTTAACTTGTTTGCCAACATTCCGATCAAGTAATTGCAATTTCTAGATTAACTTAATACTGTAATTAATCTGTTACCCTAATTTCAGGGTAATGTGGAATCGATTAATACTAGTGCAAAATAGTTTTATGAAAGCAGAATATGTATAAACTCGTTTAAATCTACCACTTGCTTATTTAAATAGACCAGTCCTACTGTAATCCGGGATTATGATTTACGTATTTAACGATGTTATTAATTTTAATTTTATTTTGCATGAAGTCGTAATCTATTTCCAAATGGTTTTTAAAACCAATTTGCAATGCATTCTTAAGATTTTCACTTTAATGTTAGAGAAATGTCTATTTTTTTATCCTGGTCTGCAATTAAATGCATTTAAATTAAAAGGAATGTTCCACTTTGATTGAAAGAAGGTGGTTTGTATTAGGAAGAGCATGGAAAATTATAAAATTCACAGAAATTGCAAATAGATTTGAGGCATTAAATAAAATGTCCCGCATACATGGATTTGGTTAAAAATGCAAAGCCCAAGTAGGCACCATTTTACTGACAGTATGTAGCGCCCTCTGAATAAAAAGCATCAGTTTTCATGCACACGTACACATGCATATCCTAGAGGGCGTTACCAACTGTGTCTGCTGAAATCTATAAAAAAAATGGCGCTTAACATGTATTTGGCCAACATCGTGATTTCATCAATATGGAAACTTTGCTGAAATTATTATTGTCACAACCATTCATATCTAGCAAGTGTGTACGATTTAAATATTACTTGCAACAAAGTGGGACTTTCACTTTTAAAGTATATTTGGAGGTCCGTGCACACTTAATAACAAAATTGCCATTTAATTTAATTACCAAAATACTGGTAATTGAGAAGAGCAATTAATTCTTCCTTACTGGCTTGAATAGTAGTTATTCCCTTTCAACTCATGGCAATTAAAGATACATCTTTTAAAATTTTAATTGCAAGACTTGATCGTAGTATACTTATGTTAGCAAAAAGGTATTTAAAATATTGAAGGCCACAAATAATAATTCAAGATCTTTAAAAATAAGTGTTGAATTCTGCAGGTAGTGCCATAGTGGCATCTTTCCAAATAAACTTGAAAAATAATAGTTTTCAAATTAAAATTAGTAAACATTTTTATCCTGTAAATAAAATAAGATGGTTTATTTTTGGATCGATAAAATTAAAACAAATTAGTTACAATTTTTAAACTTGAAAATATTAATTTCAATATATGAAATTAGGCATCTATCTTAAAATTTTGTTTCAATTTTGTGGGTAAACTGTAAGCAGGGTGTCTGGCCGGCTGGAAAACCTGGAAATGTCATGGAAATCAGTATTCTCTGGAAATGTCAGGGAATGTCATGGAAATTTAATCTATGTCTGGAAAATCTAAATAAAATGGAAAATTAGGCATTATTGGTGATTTTTATCCCATTTTGAGTTTTTTTTTTAGCAAAAAAATTCGCCTGCAGCGCCATTTTCTGTCATTTTTTGCAGTAATTTACAAAACCCTTCAGATTTTCGCCTGCAGGCCATGGAAAATATTTTTGGGTCGGGGGAAAAAAATGGATTTTTGATTGCGGCCCAGGGTAGTTTCCAAATATTGCAGTTTTAATTACATGTGTCAGTAAAAATGAGTTAAAAATCACTTCGTTTGGTCTGGAAATTTGTGAAAATTCGTCTGGAAAAACCTGGAAATGTCATGGAAATTTGTTACTGGATTTGGCCAGACACCCTGTATAAGTCAACGAATTCTAAATCAGTTTCTTGTTTTGAAAAATTGTTATGTGGACTGATTTGTAATACTTTTTCAATAAATTATCCTGTTTATTTAATACCGGCTCCACAAAAAGTTATCCAAAATTTATGTAAACAATTCTTACATGCTGGCACATGTCAACATACCCAAACTTACAATTTTATGTAAAATAAAAACTTTTAAGAAGCATAATGTTCGTATATGGTATAATCAGCTATTCATCCACCTGTAAAACAGTGCATCCAAAAATATCACGTGGTTAACTGAAATTGGGACAGGGTGTTGGATGCTTTCTTCACCAAGTATAAAAGCTGAAATCGACATCTTGACTCATTGCATTTGCAAGAAATCAAGAGTTTCATCAAATTCACTTAGTTTTTCGTCCATCAAAAGTGAAATATGAGTAAACTTCTGGTAAGCAAAATATCGGAATTGTATTTATTATCTGCGAAAATGATCTTGGATACTTTGCAAAAAATCTGGATATTCTGGAATATGCATTTTGGATAACTGCATTCGGCATCGTAATTATAACTTTATCAAATATTTGAAACTTAGCAGAAGTTTTTCTTTAATTTTTCTAATACTTTATAACTTTTTAATGTTTCGCTTTGCTAACTTGCTGAAAATGTAAGGGGTTTTATAAAACTAAAGAAAATTGGATATTTTTAATGTAAAAAAAGATAGTTGGTAGATAATGCCGAACAACATGCACTGACCTTATCCATATCATTTTCAATATACCATCAAAGTTTTAATAATGTCTTGGTTTCTTGATAATTTTATACAAATTTAATAGTTTACATTCTAGTATACATTGAATTTTAATATATACCCTAGTGAATATACCATACCAGTACCAGCAAACCCAGAACCAACATTGTTTGAAATGTTAGTATCTTGGTATGCATTTGGTCAAGCTGGTATATTTGAACCAGTATTCAAAATATTTCCATTAATAAAATTAACAAATCGGTTATATTGAAAAACTTATTATTTAATAATGCCAACCAACCAATGACATACCATATAATCCTAATGGTTACCATATGGCATACTTATGACCAAAATGATGTAGGGTAGTGACCCTACTAGTACCTTGGAAATATTAGCCATATTTTATACCAGAGAAACAATATACAATTGATCATATTTTCATAATCACTGGGGTATGATATTATTATTGTTAGAATATATTAGCAAGCTATTTCTAGAAATTCTTTGCTTGACAATAATTGTTACATAAAACATTAATTTAATTTTACATTTTACATTTTTAGCAATTAGTTTTGTTTATCACAGTGTTGCTCACTGTGGAAGCGAGCAGCTACAAATCTTCTGGACCCAGAAGCGCAAAATATAGTTATTCTCCATATCCAGATGATTATCCTCCACCAAGAGATTATGAAAGATATGAATCAGATTACAGACCAGATTATCAGCCAGAATATAGACCTTCTTACCATCAACCTGAATACAAAGCTGACTATTACAGGCCTAAATATGATAGTCCAGAGCCTCCGTACAAGCCCTCTTACAGCCTGGATTACAAACCATCTTATCCATCCTATCCTGAGCCCGACTACAAACCAGATTATCCACTCGATTACAAACCATCCTATAAGCCTGACTACACACCGCCATACAAGCCTGACTATAAGCCATCCTATAAACCATCTTATCCTGAGCCATCATACAAACCCAGCTATAAACCAGATTATCCGGAACCATCTTACAAACCAGCTTATCCTGAACCATCTTACAAGCCAAGCTACAAACCATCCTATCCTGAGCCATCTTACAAACCAAGCTACAAACCATCCTATCCTGAGCCACCTTACAAACCAAGCTACAAGCCATCCTATCCTGAACCATCTTACAAACCAAGCTACAAACCATCATATCCTGAACCACCCTATAAGCCAAGCTATAAGCCAGATTATCCTGGGCCAGCTTACAAACCTTCTTATCCTGAACCATCCTACAAGCCAAGTTATAAGCCAGATTATCCTGGGCCAGCTTACAAACCTTCTTATCCTGAACCATCCTACAAGCCAAGCTATAAGCCAGATTATCCTGGACCATCCTACAAACCTTCTTATCCTGAACCATCCTACAAGCCAAGCTATAAGCCAGATTATCCAGAGCCATCTTATTCCAAGCCTAAAGCATACAAACGACCTTCATACAAGGCGCCTTCTTATGAGCCATCTTACAAGCCATCCTACAGCTATGGAGAAGAGTACAGGCCATCTTACAAACCAAGCCCACCAAAGTCTTATGCCCCTAAACCATATTCTCCTCCTAGTTCTTATTCTCCTATGCCTTACCATAGGCCAACAAGCTACAGTTATGGATCCCCTCATGACTACAAGCAGCCTGATTACAAGCCATCTTACCCTAGCTATTCAGGCTATTCAGGCCCCAGCTATGATTATCCCTCTTATCCAAATCAAGGATATACTGGACATGCAACCATTTATCCAATAAGTTATGGGTACTCTGATTACCCAAACTATGGGTATGGGTATTCTAATTCATACCCACCCAAGCCTCATTATGGGGCCAGTTACCCAGGCAATGATGGTTACAGGCAGCCCTATGGAGGACACAGCTATTCCTATACACAAATGCATAGTTATCCAGCTGGACCTTCCCATAAATCTGGTTATGAGCCCAGACCTTATTATTAACTAATGCCAAAACTGACTCTAAAGCTATTTTGCACAAAAATATAGTGGGAAAATATCAGATTTATTTATTTTAAATCATTCAATTTTGTTAATATGTTAGGTATCTCACCTCATACTATATCATCACCATTTTGATTAATGCTTTTAGCCATAGCATTTCATTAAAATGTTTTTAAAAATGACATTTTGATGCTATAAGGTAACCAAATAATAAAAGCAATGCAGCTTGGGATTTTGTGAATAAAATGCAAATATTTCATGTGTTTATTATTGTTTGTTTGTTTGTGTGTATATATGTTGTATACGAGCACATTTGTAACAAAGATTTTATTTTGAAATTAAATGTTTTTTTGGAAAAATGTTGTATGTGTCAAATAATTGTCTCAGTTTTAAAATTATGCATTTCTTAGGATTCTATCAAAAACTTGTATGAAATGATTTCTCAGATTATTTTCAGAAAATGGAATTATGGTAAAAGTTATTTTATTGACCTAACCATTAGATACAAATTAATTGAAATGATATTATGATGGCATTTTTTGAATTAGGTCTATATATATTTTCACATTTTCAGTTCAGCGTTTCTTGTTGGTATTTTTAATACTCGTTATATATGACACACCTAAAGAAATAAAGAGAAGTTAACCATTCTGTCTAAATATTGTATGTGCTTGAGAAATCGTTATGATGCTAATTTCTTTTGTGTGAAATAAAGTGTATGAATGCTAAGATCTCTTTATCTTCAGCTTTTGGAAAGAAAATTAACCTCAATTTTGAGTTACTTTAATAAAATAAACTAAGTAAAATAACAAACTATAGAGATTTTAACCGTATATACAACTTACTGCCAATAGTCTACAATTACAATTATTAATGAAACTATTATAGTCTTTTTCACATAATCTTAGAAACCCTGTCACTGCATTGAATCATTGGAAGGGTAAGTGTGTTGCTGCGTAAACACGAAAGAGTTCTGCACAAGACAATGTTCTGGGCATTGCACGTGTGCAGCTGTATCCATGCGCTTGGTGACAGGGTTTCTAAGATTATGTGAAAAAGACTATAGCCTATATTATGGCATGAAAGGTATATAGCTATGTACTTATTAAACCATGTTATGTCCAAACAGTGAGCCTCCCAATTACATCAGCAACTGTACTCCAACTGAGGGTACATGCAATGGCTGCTCTTCATATGCTAATATTTGCATGAGATCTGTTAACTATATAATTAGTAAACAGTATAGGTAACAATATTGCAAAATTTAAGAATTCTTACCTCATAATTATTTTATTACCAACCTATATACGGCACGTGCTACTCACGTGCTCAGCCAGCACATGCAGGTATTCTAAAGTTACTTGCGCACGTGCTTATTAACGTTCCAAAGTAGAAAAACAACACCAGCTATCGTCAAAAATTATCAAAACAAGGATGACATGCATTAACATGAGTTAACTACAATTTAATTAATTTTGAATGTTTTAATGGGGCGTTTGATATAAAGTATTATGGTTTTGGAAACTGCATTGGTAATACTGAATAAATAAACTATATATAGTTTCATTTTTACCTGAGATGCATGCTGTTTACCTGTTATTAACCCTGTTATAAGTTAACTTTGAATTTTCTTTATATAAAGCGCTGTTTGATACAATGAACCTGTTTTCTTGCGCTGAAATCTCCAAGTAATTCCTGTTATGCATGTAAATAAATGAGGTTTAAATTTGGCTCCTATAGATTGACCTAAAACTTTGTTATTATTGACATTCGAGTGCACATTACAAGTTCTGAAGAAAAATGCATTTCAGAATTAAGGAGATGAATTGTTTGCACAAATTGAGGGTGCTCAAAAGATACTGTTGAAAATGGTCTACCCATGCAGGAATCACAAAGCAGAATAACTTTCTGCAGAACAATAAAGTACATTTACTGTATAAAGTCATTTTAAGTTCTGGAAAAGAATTCTGCAGAACCTTTTCCATCTAGAATCCTATAAATTTTCCCCATTTGAACTTGTTGCATTAAAATGATACTCATGCATACTGAAAGAATTCAAGTATTCAAGAAAAATCCATAATGATTACTTTCTTTCTCTAAAGTCTTCCATTAAAATTGGCTTGTATTCAACTAATTATTCATATCACCTGATTATATTCTTGAATCTGGGTTTTGTCCAATTTCCCTGGATACCAATATATGACCATTTTATCATTTAGTTATAGATTCAATATATGCATTTATGTTTTTTATTCATATAGTTATTTATTTTTATTTATATAAATATTTCTTTTATAATATTTTAGATGCAATGCAAACTTTCAAAGAATTATATACAAAATGGTCCAATAAGGCAGTTCAGTTAGTTAACAGATTCAAATTTAAAATTTTGAATAATTAAAAACCTTAATTTGTTTGCATTTTTTTTTTAGTTCATTAAAACTTGTGTTATCTTATTCACATTAAATATTGGATAGTTAAAAAAAATCACTTTATATGTTTTTGAGGCATTGTAAATTTTCCTAGAAATATAATAATGTAGGCCATTTAAGTAGTAATCAGCAATTCGTATGAAAATATTTCAGTAATTTAAATTTGAAAAAATACAATGACAGTACTCATTATAGGGAAAGTCTCACCTCAAGTTATTTTGCAAATAAAAACAAACAATAGTTGAGAAGGGTTTCAAAATTAAATATTTTTATCACACTTTTCATAATAATTCTGAAAGCATGACTTTTCTAAAATGCATGTATATGGATGGCACCATTTTACTATATAATATCATTTCAAAAGGTTTGGTGCCATCTAGTGGTTATTTTTGTAAATTAAATGGCTTCACTTATTCTCTATGGAATAGTTGTTTTCAATTCCTATGATGGCTGACAAAATCGAATGGTAGTAGACAACTTGATCATTAGGTAGCGCCACTCGTTTTTGTGTAAAATATGGATAGGATACTCTCTGTGGAGAGGATTTTACACCAAATCTAACACTTTCAAAAGATATATTTTTAGTTAAAAATAAATTTCAATTTGTAGATTTGTTTTTGGCTTTTTAGGTGAGACTTTCCCATTAGTGCATATGTAATTACTTGCTATTTTTAATGGAATTTGAGAATTCTATGAAATTGGTCTAATATGCGTTTTTATTGCTTTTCAAACTAACATGCTGTTACATAAAAAAAAACCAAAACACCTTAAATTAAAGAGGCTAGTGGGTACTTTGCTGTCCTGAAGTCCAAATGGCAAACGGATTTTTGGCCCCATTTTGTGGGCTAAAAAGAAAGTGTTGATTATAGTTTTTAAATTAGTTATAAACAATTTGGGTGTGTTTGTTAGTGTTTATTGATGGCAATTCACTTTCGTCTAAATTTCTACTTCCGACAATTGATCTTCTAAACAGGTGGACTCAGGTGAATGACATTGTTAGATGGACTTCGATTAACTGCAGTGAATTTAACCTAAATCTAGTTAAGGGAATAAAAAAAAACAGTTAAAAATGACGTGAATGGGGAAATTACTAGTTAGGACATTAAATAGAAACCGAATTTCTGACATTGGACCACGCCCCTTGTCCTAAGATTTTGTAGGCCAACATTTTTAAATGAGGGGCCAAACACACCCGAAGGCAAAGGTGGGGTTTGGACTACTTTCTAAGCTATGATAAGGGACCTATTAAATAATGCCAAATTTGATAGAGTATTTCATAGTTTGTTTTTTAATTGCTAAATTATTTTTTTTTTTAATTTTTTAAGAATGAAAATTTTGTAATTGGTAATCCTAGTTTCTATTCGTTGGTCTCGATTTCATGATGGTAATTATAGATTAAAAAGTGCAGTTCCTCATTTCACTTGAATTGACAACTATTAAATTAATTCAAATGACCTATAAATAAATTGGCAAACAATTGCTGCGATTTGAGAGATTTTATTAGTCTAAAATGGATTATTAAACCGAAATTTAAATACTTGCCAATTCAGGAAATTGTGATTAAAGTTACAGAAGTAGTTTTAAGCACTGTTTTTTGACTAAAAATCTATCAGGGAAGTAATTGTAATTACAAATAGGCGTTAACCAATAGTAATGTAATCAGCTAGTTACTTTTTTCAAGTAGGCCTAATTAAAATATTACTAGAAATTTATTGATCACGAATTGGACGTTTTTGTGTCAATTTTCTGTTCAGGGCAACTAGATAAGCTATTTTCTACATGGTTTTCTACAAAAAAAAGGTCAAAAAAGTAAAATGCGGAAATGTTATAAAACACTTGATAGTCTATCATACAAGTATGAAAAATGTCTTTAATTTTAGCAAATATAAATATACAGCATTCGTACATATACATATTTATAATAACAATGAGCGTAATATTCAGTTCACAAAAATAATAATATATTGTAAGCGATGATGTTTAATTTAAATTCACAACATTTCACACAAAAAAATAATATTTTAAATTAAACACAAGGCTTAAAACCTGAAGTAACAGCAAACAGTTTAAACACAATTTGAAAAACATTGGTAGAGTTGTTGTGTAGAAACTTTGGCGAGTATATAAATAAATTTGACTTTTTTAATTTAAAGGGGAAAAGAAGAGGGGAAAATAGCATTAACTAATGCTTTTATAATTACACATTTGGGCATGAATTAAATAATTTATTTAATAAGTGAAATAAATAGAAATGAGATGAAAAATGAAGTTCAATTTTCAGTTCAGATTTTTCGTTGGAAATCAAGAAAAGGGAAAATAGGAATTTGGGGAGGTTGAAAGCATTTGAATTATAAATCAATTAATTAACAACCTATTTTAAAGAAGACCAAACATTTGGTTTAATAATAGTCTTCGAGACTGGCATAGTGCCTGCCGCCCCCATAGGCGCCATGACCTCCGTACCCGCCATAACCGCCCCCGCCCAAGCCAACGCTGTGGCCGCCGCCATACCCGCTCTTTTCGTTGCTGTATCCGCCGTGTCCATCACCGGCATAACCGCTTGAGCCGCCCCCATATCCGCCGCCGTGTCCACCACCTCCATATCCGCCGCCTCCGTGTCCACCGCCTCCATAACCGCCGCCCCCATGTCCGCCGCCGCCGCCATAGCCGCCACCACCATGTCCTTTATCTCCACCATCGCCTCCTTTATCTCCACCATCACCTCCTTTCTCGCCACTGCCGCTGTCGCCGCCCTTTTCACCGCTACCGCCATCACCTCCCTTCTCGCCGCTACCGCCATCGCCTCCCTTATCACCACCGCCATAGCCTCCTTTGCCGCCCTTGCTTGAGCCCTTGCTGGAGCCTTTGCTTGATCCTTTGCTGGATCCCTTGCTGGAACCCTTGCTGGAACCTTTGCTTGAACCCTTGCTAGAACCCTTGCTTGATCCACCACCATATCCTCCATCACCGCCATCGTGTCCTCCATCTCCGCCATCATCGCCTCCGTCATCTCCACCATCTTCTTCGCTTCCACTGCCGCCCTTCTCATCGCCGCCATCGCCATCTCCCTTCTCGCCACTGCCGCCCTTGTCTCCACTGTCTCCACCATCTCCGCCGTCACCACCACCATAACCACCATCGCCTCCACCTCCATCACCGCCGCCTCCGTATCCGCCGCCACCGCCTCCATAGCCACCACCACCGTATCCTCCAACTCCGCCCCCATATCCTCCATCATTTCCACCGCCATAGCCGCCCTGTCCACCATAGCCTCCATGATTGTTGTCTCCATAGCCATAGCTTACAGTGTAAGTGCCTCCATATCCGCTGTTTCCGCCTCCATATCCGCTGTTTCCGCCTCCATATCCGCTGTTTCCGCCGCCATATCCGCTGTTTCCGCCGCCATATCCGCTGTTTCCACCCCCATATCCACCACTTCCATAACCGTCGTTTCCGCCCCCATATCCTCCTTGTCCTCCATGTCCGCCTCCGTTATCTCCACCGCTTACGCCGCCATAACCACCACCATGTCCTTTGTTATCTCCGCCCTTGCTGCTGCCGCCTCCCTTGCCTTTGCCGCCGCCCTTGCCTTTGCCGCCTCCTTTGCCTTTACCGCCCCCTTTGCCTTTACCACCTCCTTTGCCTTTTCCTTCACCGCTGTCATCACCTTTGCCCTTGTCTTCACCACTGCCGCTGCCTTTGTCATCACCGCCGTCACCTTTTTCGCCGCTGCCACCCTTGTCGCCGCCGCCACCATAACCGCCTGCAGAAGAACCGCCGTAGCCTCCGTAACCATAACCCACTGGGACGTAGTAGCCTGGCACAGTGACTGTTTGATAAACGCTTCCGTAACCGCCGCTTCCACCACCGTGGCCGCCCTTCTCTCCACTGCCTTTGCTGCTTTCATCAGATCCGCTGCCTCCCTTGTCGCCTCCCTTGTCGCCACCTTTGTCACCTCCTTTGTCTCCTCCTTTGTCGCCACCTCCGTGACCACCTCCGTAACCACCTCCACCACCGTAGCCTCCGCCGCCACCGCCATAGCCTCCACCACCTCCACCATGGCCGCCTTTGTCGCCTCCCTTATCGCCTCCTTTATCGCCACCCTTATCGCCTCCTTTATCGCCTCCTTTTTCTCCACTATCGCCTCCCTTTTCACCACTATCGCCTCCTTTGTCGCCACTTTTGTCGCCGCCGCCACCACCATGGCCGCCCCCATAGCCGCCGCCGCCGCCTGAGACATAGTGAGGATAACCGAGAATGTAAACTACAGCTGATGAGTGGGAACCGTGTTTCTTGCCAACGCCGCCATAACCGTCGCCGCCCTCACTACTGCTGCCGCCTCCACTACTGCCGCCTCCATATCCTCCGCCGCCATATCCGCCGCCCCCGCTTCCGTATCCGCTGGCAACAGCAACTCCAATTAATGCAATGCCAAGCGCTGCCACCAGCAACTATAAATTCAAAACAGTTTTAGGTATCAGAATAATGGCAATGCAAAAACAAATCTTTTATTAGGCTTTACCATTTTATAATTGCATTTGCATAATTGATGGGCAACTTAATTGTAATTAATTAGAGCTTATTATGTATGGTAAGAATAGATAATTATAAAATTAAGAAAGCATTTCTTAATCGGTTTCTCTCATTGAAATCGACATAAAAACCAGTTTATGTCATGAATATTTAACGAGATACTGATCTAAAAGATTTACACTTAACTTGGCTTAACTAGATTACATTTTCCAGGCCTAATCAATTCTTTGGTAAATGTTTGAATAATTCAGAATTGTTAATTTTATTAATAGCTAATACGAGGAAGTAGAGTTTTTTGACTATAGTTTGTTTAAGTTTAATTTTATAGAATATATTAATTATTTGTTTAATTAAAAATATAAAAACTTGCTTAGAAATTACATTTTAATTTAAAATTGAATAAAATTGCAGTTATATTTCCTTAGCTTGCTAAAAAAAATACCAATTTCTATCCTTTTTTTGTTAATTTATATAAATAGTATTGTTGTGATGCTTTAATCTCACATTTACATTGTATATAAATTAATAAAATAAACGAATTTCAATAAAAAGCAAAAAAGTATAGAAATTGGTATTTTTAAAAAAGTATAGTTAAGGAAATTTTAACTGAATTTTCATTAAATTTTAAATTATCTAGCTGTTTAATTTCTTTTAATAAGTATGTAAACTTAGTAACGAAATTAAATTTGAAAAAGTAGTTTACAATTCTTGTTATTTAAATAAAAAGAAATAAATAAATAACAAATGCTAATTTGGTCAAAAGTGATACAAGAAATGATGTATATTATCCCAAAAACTAACCAATATCGCCATTTACTTCAAATACTACAAAATTTGCAAAAAAATTATTTTGTTAAAATTTACAGTTTTATATTTTGGTATTCGTTTATGTAGTATTACTTTTCTCGAATTTTGCTATATTCCAATAATATTCCAATGCAGTATATCCAAAGTACTCACCACTGGTTTAAGATATGCCATTTTGTAGATTTTTGTGGCAGGAATTTGTGTATTTGTCCTGCCTCACTTCAGTTATTGTTGTGTTTACTCTGCAGTTGCTGTTGCTTCTGATTTGTTTTGAGACAGTTTTCTCTCCTTTATATATACCAGACCTAAATTCAGAAAAAAAAAACTTGAATTCGTTTTTCACCTATGAGATTACAGAAGACAACAGCCATTAGGTGGCTCCATTAATAAGGTTACCTGTACATGCCCATGGTCCGAATCTTATCATCTGATTTTTTTTTCCTCAAAATTTGCTCCACTTGCCAAACCTGTAATACCTGCATGTCAAATTTTCGTATTTCTAAAAAAGTACAAAGAAAAATGCATAACCTTATACTTTCTCTCAATCTCAAAATAAGAGCAAATACCATCACATATTTGTTTGGGTGGAGCTTTTTTAACAAATTTATGTTAATCAGTAGATGTTGTAATATATTCAAGTAGACATTAACTTACTGACAAAACATCTGCATTATTGTAAGTTTGTAATGATGATATTCTAGCACTAAACTTATTAGTTTAAGTAATTTTGCATCAAGAAAACATTGACTTAATTACTTGCATGAAAGAAAATATCTGACTAAAATAATTGTCAATAGTTCATTAATAATAATTAAAATTTTCTTAATGCCTGTAATTGCCTATACTCTTAGATGGAGCTCCATAGCCTGACGTCATAGGGAGGTCAATGCATAGCGTGCATTACGCGTAAATGGCACATTTTCATCAGTTCAATTTGTCAAAATTAATGAGCTATTAATTGGCAGAAATTTTAAAAGAATAAGACCTCGATGTTATTTTATTTAGGCTTTTCCATTGCACCAACTTTATTTTGAGCCCTGTTCAAGTTATATTTTTTACCACAAGCAGTAAGTATGTTATGGGAAGAAAAAAATTATTTTCACAATATTTTTGAGCAGTGAGGTTTTAATTGGAGCTTTTTATCAACCGCAAAGAGCACACTAATATATCTTCTTAATTAATTGAGCTTCTATTAATTAAAGCTGCATTCTCCACAAAACTTTTATTGATCCAAAATGGGGCACTTGCATTGAATCCCATTTTGGAACGGAACTTTTGTGAGGAGAATACACCTTTAATAAGAATCAAATTGAAATAGCAGAGTGCAGCGTTTTAAAATGTCGCCAAATCAAACTTAAGTATTTCTTACTGAAATGAGCCAGCTGGCTTCAAAGACAAATCAGTTCAAGTAGGCTATAGTAATACGCTAACTTAATATTTAATATTTAAATTAATAATTATTTATTCCTAGCGGCCAAGATAGAAGGTATAATTTAGTTCAAATCAAATGATTTTTCTTATTTGGAATAATTTGAGCACGAGGAATGCACGTGTGAATTCCATAGATGCTTGCTTAATCTTGCGCATGCTATCCACGTGCCACTCGAGCGTGAGGATTGCTCGTGAATTGCGCTTGTGCAAGTCACGTGCTTAACTGCATGGTTCTAAACCATGACTATTGACTAACCTGTATAATAGGCGTGTTTTAGCGCTATTACCCTGTTACCATTTGGATACATAGTTAGGACCTTGAGCGTTTTAATGTTGACGCCAGCTGTTTTATCCTTTTGGATAACGATGCCGG